>JAJEJO010000921.1:1342153-1384123 GCA_020662805.1 Glaucomys volans
GACACAGAGACAAACCCACATAAATGCAGTTATCTCATACTTGACAAAAGTGCCAAAAACATACAATGGAGAAAAGATAGCCTCTTCAACAAATGGTGCTGGGAAAACTGGAAATCCATATGCAGCAAATTGAAACTAAACTCCTATCTCTCACCCTGCACTTTTAAACTCAGATCAAAATGGATCAAGGACCTAGGAATTAGACTAGAGATCCTGCACATAATAGAAAAAAAAGTAGGTCCAAACCTTCATCACATCAGCTTAGGACCAGACTTCCTTAATATGACTCCCAAAGCACAGGAAATAAAAGCAGGAATCAATAATTGGGATAGATTCAAACTAAAAAGCTTTTTGTCAGCAAAGGAAACAATCAGCATTGTGAGGAGAGAGCCTTCAGAGTGGGAGAAAATCGTTGCCACACACACTTTGGATACAGTACTAATATCCAGAATTTATAAAGAACTTAAAAAACTTTACACCAAGAATAAAATAACCCAATCAATAAATGGGCTAAGGAAATGAACAGACACTTCACAGAAGAGGATCTATAAGCAATCAACAGATTTATGAAAAAGTGTTCAACATCTCTAGTAATAAGAGAAATGCAGATCAAAACTACCCTGAGATTTCATCTCACCCCAGTTAGAATGGCTATTATCAAGAATACAAGCAACAGTAGGTGTTGGCGAGGACGTGGGGAAAAAGGTACACTCATACATTGCTGGTGGGGTTGCAAACTGGTGCAGCCACTCTGGAAAGCACTATGGAGATTCCTTAGAAAACTCAGAGTGGAAGCACCATTTGACCCAGCTATCCCTCTCCTTGGCCTATACCCAAAGGACTTAAAATCAGCATACTACAGTGATACAGCCACATCAATGTTTATAGCAGCCCAATTCACTATAGCTAGATTGTGGAACCAACCTAGATGCCCTTCAATAGATGAATGGATAAAGAAACTGGTACATATACACAATGGAATATTATTCAGTCATAAAGAATAATAAAGTTATGACATTTACAGGTAAATGGATGGAGTTGGAGAATATTATGTTAAGAGAAATAAGCCAATCCCAAAAAACAAAGGCCGAATGATTTCTCTGATAAGTGGTTGATGACACATAACAGGGATGGGGGGAGGTAAGGGAAGAATGGAGAAAGGATGGATTGTATAGAGGAAAATGAGGGGTGAGGAGGGGACAGGGAAGAAAAGATAATAGAATGAGACAAATATCATTAACCTATGTATATATATGAATACACAAATTGTATGATTCTACTTTGTGTACAACCAGAAAAATGATAGTTGTACTCCATTTGTGTACAATGAAACAAAATTAAGAACAAAAAAAAAAACAAGTTAGGAGTGTGACACATACCTATAATTCCACCTACTCAGGAGGCTGAGGCAGGAGAATCACAAGTTCAAGGACAACCAGGGAAACAGCAAGATCCTGTCTCAAAAATAAAAAGTAAAAGCTCCTTATTCTCCACATTACTTTCCAACCACTGCCCTTTCTCTCTTATTAAAATAATTGCTTGTATATTTTTCTCCCACTCAGTCCTCAATGTACCCCCATCAGTTCACTGAAATAGTTTCATCTACAATTGTCAATGAACTCCATATTGCCATAGCTGATGTCTGGAATTTAGTTCCTTCCAAATGAGCTCTAGAAAGCATTCATCATCTCCTTTGTGCAAAAATCTTTGGCTGAGACACTACACCCTAAGGAATGGTGGGAAAACAGGATGGAGAACCTGGGTTCATGAATGACCTCAGGGAACAGAACTGCTGCCTATGTGACATTCACTTAGGGTCTGGAAGTCAATGGCAACACACACACACACACACACACACACACACACAGATTTTATAGTCTGTAAAGTCAGTAACCTTTATTATACCATGGTAAATTATTTAGTACTGTCACAAAACCTTTATCATGAGGGCAAATAGTTGAAAGGAGCCAGAATGTGTGTGTTCCTTGATATTTTTAACAAGATACTAGAAGAGAGAGAGAAGGAACTGGCAATTGACCAGTTTGAAGGCAATTTTTTTAAATAAGACCCCGTATGACTTCAGCCCATAGTCTGTATTAAGAAACTATTATCTTGCCAACTAGAAAAGTCAATTACTTCTACCCAACAAAGAGCAGGAAAGAAGACTCCAGGTCCCTTTCAAGTTTCTTTCATTAAACCCTTTAAGTCTTGCAGACAAGGAAATGTGAGACAGCCAAATGGTAGAAATAAGATGAAATATGTTGTCTTCCCTCTCAAGCTTATTATTTCTGATGGTGTCAAGGTTGCCTCCTAATGTGAATGTTATTCCCAAAATTGATACCAACTCTGTTCTATGTTCCCTCCACTGCCCTCACCCTAGTTCAAATCATCATCATCTCTTGCCAAGAACACTTAAAGATTTCTCTTTTAAATTTCTGAAATTTACACAATTACCTGTTATACTGATATATAAGAGTTGAAATTATTCTTATGAGAAGTAGAGATGAAATTAAAAAATAAGAAAAATTAATAAGCAGAAAGGTAGTAACTCACAGACTAAGCAAACATTTCACAAATATTTAATTTTTAAGAGTAAAAACAGTATCTGGGAGACATTCAAAATGAGTTGGACATGAATTAGGAATAATATTTTTATTCAAAGGTAGAAGAATGAATAAATGTCAATAATGAGTATTTAGGTTCAGTACTAGAAGGTATATCAGTTTAGCTTTTCCAATAATAGGGAAAAGATTTAAATGTTAGCAATAATATTGGGTTTGAAAAATTATACTTACTAGAACATAGGAGACTTTTCAAGCCTAGGAAGAGTAATGTGCTTAACAAAGCTCAAATGTATAGCATGTCGATATGAATAAAAATAAAGGGATATGATTAAATAAGCAAACGAATGGTTAGAGAAAGGGCCTATGTGATATACACTAAAGATTTTCAAGATTGATTAATTGACTGGATTTTCTGACTTGCCTTTTGGCTGAAGCAACACCAGTAAGAGCTGGCATCTGCCACTTGACTGTTCAAGGCCTTATGTCACCTGGGGCCACATCTTTTCAAAGTCTTGTCTCCTAGATACCTTTTCCTCTAACCCTAACCTCTTGACTGCAGTTTTGCAGCTTTCTAAATTTCCAGATAAAAAACCTTGCTGCTCATGCATTGAAAGAACTGATATAGTATATCATTTGCTTTTTTTTTTCAAAACAAAGAAATAGAAAGATAAAACAGAAACTAACTAAAATTGTTATCCATATAAGTTGGAGTTGGGAGAAACAGTGACAGATACAGATACCAAGTGAGAATTCTATACATGCCATTATATATACCATTCTATGTACACATATATATTTACCACAGACACACATATAACGTATGTATGTGTACATGTACTTCTGAATGATATAAGCAATGTTATACAATCAAATCCTAAATTTAATTAAAAAGTAAAGCCTCAAATTGGAAGTAAATTCAATTAGCTTTACACTTACTCAAATGAATAACTTAACCATGCAGAAGAATATTATTCCAAGTGGTTTTGTGCACAATACTCTGGCTATACCTCTGGAATGGGATGTAACCTAAAGAGAAATTTACAGAGGAATCCTTAACTTGATTTAGAAGAAATATTGGTGATGTAATTTGGAAAACATTTTGAACATATTACAGGAAAAAACAATTAAATATCTTTTAATGCTACTAGATACCAAACTATCAAACTTTTGGCATAAAGATTATACAAAATTACATAAAGTATGTATATATTATATATATTCAAAAAGTTAATCAAACTGTATTAATATTAAATTTGAAATGAAACTATTCATAGAAATTCAACACACATACATACCCTAGATATTGCATCGAAAGTCATAGAAGTAATAAGATTCCTGTAGCAATAACATTATCTTAGGTCTTATTTCTGTGCTGTCTGAGACAATGGCTAATTTCAGACCTAAGCCAAGAAAGTACAAGATGAACCCAAGACATTTTATAATGACAGGAAGCAGGGAAATATTCAAAAACTAATGAAAGTTTTATTGCATATGGTGTGAAAGCAAAAATGTTTTTATAGAAAGATACTCAGAGAAAACTGAAGGAAATTGAACATAAACTGGATATTATTGGTAATTTGCTAATGATTTTTTTCTTATGTAGAAAAATGACCAATTGGGGAGAAATATTGTCAAAATATTCAGAGATTAAATATGATGATACATGTGAATTTCAAATGATTCAGAAATATATATATATTTATACATATAATATGTATACACATAGATACAAAGCAAATGTCAAAATATTTACAATTATTAAATGTAAACGGTGGGTGTATATGTGATCATTGTACTCTTAGCTTTTCGTTATGTTTGACATTTCTATATTTAAAAGTTGAAGAAACTATAATGATGCATATCTAATAGAGCAATAGCAAGAAATAGAACTGATGTTCCCCATGAGTCCATTTTAGTTCTGAATATTCTGATTCCAGAATAACAGATATAGAGACTGGGAACAGTGGTTATAGAAAATAAAAGAAAAATGGACAGATTAAAAAACAACTTCCTATAAGCCAATATCACAACAGCTTGCTCATTAGATTAGTGTGATTACTTCTTTATTAGGCCCTATTTGAGCTGTCATCTGGTATCAATTAGGTCAGTTATAGTCTGTCAGGTCTACCAGAGGGAAATGGAGCAAGGTCCATCATGGTGTGAGGATGGCATAATTAAAGCAATGGAAATAATGGCTACTCTTCATTTAACCCTCATCCAATCAACCAAGCTCATATTGGCCTTCCACTCATGTTGAATGCTAAAGAGGTGGAAGGAGGGAAAAGACACTGCCAAAACAGTTTTTAAAATCTTGTTTCAATCATAAAATTGAATCAAACCATTAGTGAGGTGATGAGTTATAAAGAAAATATATTGAAATATTATTGTACAGACTAAAAAAGTAAAAGAGCATAACTCATTTATAAATATGTTCCTATTTTAATTCTATACATATATGTGTGTATATATTATATGCTGTGTATTATATATATGCATACACTAAACAATTTTCAACAAAGGGGGGAATAAAGATGAATCTGTGAATGTTGTGGCAAAATGCAAAAATTTTTCATAGGTAATATAGAATTAGAAGAGAATTTTAAATAGATACGTGTTGAATTGAACATATAGTTCCTTGAAAGAAACTAAGCAAAATCTTGATGCCCAAAGTGTGACTGTGTTGAAAATCTTTCCAAAGTAATTTTGAATCAAGTAGATTTTATTCAATTTTAACTAAGTTATAAAGGTAAAGGAGGAAGACACAGAAATCCATTTGAAGATAGGCATTAAAGTAGAAGAAAATAGCAAGAGTGAGGTTGGGATAATTTCTCCAAAAATATAACTAAGATGAAATTTCATTTATATACCTTTTATAGGCAATAGTGTGTGTGGACTAACTGTATTTATCATTAGGTATGACATACATGAATTATCAATTTTAATAAATCTTAGGTTTGTTCATTTAAATTAGATCCAAATACAATTCAAACTATACAATCCTTAGATGATTCAGAAAGCTTTTCAGAATTGTATGCAGTTTTAAATATAGAGATAGAGCTAAATACATAGTCATAAAATACTATGTTATCTAAGTTGTTTTTCCAAAGAAAAGTTGGTAAGAATTTGTCTGTCATTTCTTTATTTCCTAAATAGAGGACAACAAAGGAAATGTGAAGGTGGGGAGCACAATGTGTATATTTGAGTTTCATTGGTTACTTGGATTACTAATTAATAAATATCCTTTTGAGTGAAAACACGTGACATTGATCTGTCCTCAAACTCTGGGGAGCTGCAATAAAAATATTTGCACTGTGTTAGACAAGTCTCCCAATCTTTCTGGGCCTCAGATATGCAATTTATGAAATAGGGAGAGGATACATTACCAGATAATATCTACGTGACTACTCAGTTTTAAACTTTGAAACTTTTATGACTTAGTTACTTCCCCCTGAGGTCATTCACCCTTAACAGGAAGCAATTAGGCAAGGACCCAAACTTGAAAAGTGACATCAGTGACTTACCCATTCTGTCTGCCTTCCTTCCTTTTTTCTTTCCATCCTTCCTTCATTTACCCTTCCTTTCATCCTTCTTTCCTTCCTTCCTCTTTCTTTTCTTTTTTCTTTTGTGGGGGGAATACCAGGAATTGAACCCAGGGGCACTCTACCACTGAGCCACATCCCCAGTCCTATTTTGTATTTTTATTTAGAGACTAGGTCTCACTGCATTGCTTAGGGCCTTGCTTTTGCTGAGGCAGGCTTTGAACTCTTGATTCTCCTGCCTCAGCCTCCTGAGCCACTAGGATTACAGGTGTGTGCCACTGCCCCTGGCCCTTCCTCTTTCTTTCAGGATATAGCCATGGTTCACTTTCGTTCTTACAAAAACTACCTACAATGTAAGGTAATTGTGGTAATTATACTCTATCCATTTTCTATATTGTCACAGAATTTCTGGGCCATATTTCCCACATTAATATTCTAAATTCCTTATTATCAATAGGTATTAATCAATGACATACTTTGCCAAAAACATCCTAATTAAGCCTAGCTCAAGTATAATTATGCTATAATAAAGCTATTCACTGTGATGTTTCATGTGCTTATGTTTTCTTTTTGATCTTACAAAAATTCTGATAAAATAGCTTAAATCTTTGAACCTAAGAAGTCGTTAGTTTTAAGACACAAAGACTATAGGTAATAAGTTTCAGTTTCAAACCTTGATTCTTTATTCATACAAATCAGTTCCTGTTTATTCTGCCAAATGACAGTAGCAAAAGAAAGCATTAAACTTAAGCTTTTGAGAAAGAGGAAAAAATGAGACAATTGCCAATGTTATCACCTCAACTCCAGTTTTATGACAGAGGCACCACGCTATCCCAGTTGCTGGCAGTTCTTCCACAGCTTTTCATACAGAGTTTGATAGGCAGTAGCTTTCCATTGCCTTCCAAGTGATCCTGGGGAGACCAGTTCACCAGGAAGCCATGCAGTTCTGACAGAACATGGACAAGTTGATCTGTATCCCAATGCCTGCCATTAGGGCTATATGAAAATGCAGCCTCACTAATAGAAGCACAATATGCAAGATGCCAGTACATCTCTGTGATTTACAATATGTCTAATGAGCAAACCCAATGAAGAGGTTGTTGTCTACCATAAAACCAGATGGATGTAAGCAGTGATTAGAAGCAATTAACTCTGTTCAGCACTAAATAACTTTCCATCATTAATGTACATTTTTCCACCTCATTAGAGGTACGGAGGAGAGGATGAGGTAAGGAGCACTTGATTTGAATTTCAGATATGCATATGTTTAGAGGGAAAAACACACACAGATTTGCAAGGACAATAGAATACATGTTAATAGAATGATTTTTTTGTTTTAAGCCATTTTTATTCCATAGGCACTGGCACAGTCATGTACTCAATCTCACCAGCCATCCACTAGCCATTAGGTGAATGGGAAATTCATGAAGTCTAGTTCTGGCAAGAAACACAGAAGTTACCAAAAAACAAATGATGACAGATATATGTTTTCTTCTTATTTGCTGACAATGTGATAAAAAGTATGCTTTAAATAATTGGTAATTTCACTTAAAGATATAAATATAAAAATATCATATTGATTATCTAAGGTACATTTGAAAATTTTTGGTCTAAAGCATCAAAAAAAAAGTCACTGAATCCTTCCCTTTAGCTGTGCACAACAGCTGTCAGTTGTTTGATAAATTTATTAAATAGGACAGTTATGCTAATATATAGCATTAATTATAAAAGTAAATCATATCTCCCCAAAAAAACTTTCAAAATTTATCAGTTTCTTACAGTAATATCACATGCTTATAATGTGGCATTAAATAAATACACAAAATACATTGTTACCTCACAAAATAATAATAAACTCAAGAAAAATATTGGGAAAAAATAAAATAGGTATTAATCTTGATTTCTAGATAATGGAACTTCAGATAAGATTTTGATAAGTATTTTTCAACTTCTCTGCAATATAAAATTATTCGTTAATTTATCTCTTAGCTTGTTCCCCAATGGATGGAGCAAAGGATTACTTTTTTAAAGTAAAAATAATTGATATCAAAAAGTTAAAATATATAAAATTGTTAACACTTAAATAGCAAAAATAGTTATATATGTTTGAATGAATGCAAAGAAGTCTTAGATTAGAAGAAGTCCTAGATCAGAGTGCTTAAGAGTATGTGATCCATGTGTCTTTACTTCCTTTAGATGACCATGAATGGTTACTACGATTGATCAAAGTCAGTATTATTTTTCTTCTAAAAAGTATTTCTTCAAATGATACTAATAGCTAATGTGTCTAAAACTTACTCTTCACCAGGTATTTTTCTCACTAATGTATTCATATTTACTCATTTGATCCTCACTTAACCCTGTGAGGTGGGGACTAGTACTACTTCATCTTAAAGATCTGGACTAAGTGGACCACTTTGGGTCAGGTTCCCGCTGCTCTACTCACTAACTGTAAAAACTGTGATGCAAGTCTGCTATGTACTGGTCTCCAACATGTCTAAGTCCAGTAAGACAGAACACCCACACACAATGAATCACTGGATTACTTTACAGATAGCCAGAAAGATACAACAGAGTCCTAGAATTTATTGCAAATGGATCTTTAGAAGCTCAGGAAAGCTGCCTGAAGAAATGGAATCTTGTCTGCAGATGCAACACTGGACTACAGCTGAGGGACTGGAAAGCAACTCACCTGAGTTTTATACTGCAGTGTTTCATGACATGCTGGGCTAATGTGCTGAAGGATATCCTGTTTCTCAGTCAGCCTGGAATAGAACCTGGGCTGTTCTGACAGTTGTCCTTTATCTCCACATGTTGCATGGTCAGAACAACCAGAACTACAGAGAGGGAAATCTGGGTCAGTCCAAGGATATCCAGAGAACTATCATGCAAGCATGAACCTGAACAAGTCCCTCAAGGTCTCTGTGCCCCAGTTTCCCCATCTCTGAAATGATGGGTATTAGTCCCCACTTCATAGGATTATTAAGGATTAAATGAGTGAAAATGTATAAATTTGTGAGAACAAAACCTGATAAAGTTTTGTACACATTAGCAACTAATACCATTTAAAAAAAAAAAAACACTTTCAGAAGAAAACTCAAACTGACTTTGATAAATATTACCCATTCATAGTCATCAAAAGAAAATAAATACACATGTCAAATACTTATAAAACAGCCATCTAAATCCCGTCATATTGCTTTCTAGCAATATATAGCATTATATATTAATGCTAGCATTAATATCTCTGTTATAAGCATCAAGAGTTCTTACCATTTTATCTCAGAAATAATTTATTTCCATTTTATATGTTCCTATTTCACAAAGTGTATTGAAAATAAAACAGTTCTTTTTCAGTTCATCACCATAAGAAATACCTACAATGGTGTGTTGATATATGTTCACTGGATCAGGGAGGCATATTTGTCATAATTGCCAATTTCTGTGTTGCAGTGATGTAAATAATCCCACCATGGTTAATTTAAAGCTACTAATGATTTGCCAACCAGACTGAGAAATTCCTAAAAATGTAGCAATTGGCCTCAGACAAAGCCTGCTCCAGCATATCACTGTTCACTAAGAGCTTTTTATCTGCATGTGTGCAGATCTGGTTACTCCGTAAATAATGAAAACATCAACAACTTCTACTTTGAAAATGATGTTTCCACTTTGTCTATGAAGGTAAGCAACTGGAATTAGGTGGAGTTGTTGCAAGCATACCAACATTGATAAGCATAGAGCTGAGAGATAGAAGAGATCCATGTTCTGACCAAACTAGCTTAGTTTAATATCAACATGAAATAGAAAATAAATGGTCAGATGTTCTATAGAAAGACTGGCACATAAATGATCCCCTATCCTACATGATATCTTAGCATATGAGGTATAAAATAAATATATTGAAAACATACAAATAAATCAGAGTCTGACTCTTCTGTAATCTTACAAAGTTCTGGTAAATGAAACAAAGTCATAAAATTTTTTTAAAAGCTTATTTTCTTTGTCATAGTATGAGTAAATTAAATTTTTATTGCTGATGAAATTTCAAATATTAATTTTAAGAAAAGGGCTTTCGCAAATATGAATTTGCAAAAAATTTCAGAATGAAAGTTAAATCATATTATACTCCTAAACCACAGAACTAGTGATAAATACCCCAAGAAAAACTAAATCAGCTTCCGATCACTTTTATGATCACTTTTATCATCTATATTTTTGCCCCATACATACTTGCCTGCCTGTGAATATTTTCAGCATATAGCCAAATAACTGAATCCCTAAATACTACTATATGTCCCAGGAAAACATTTGTCTACCTCTGTACTGGGCAATTGCTAAAACTAATTTGCCAGCTTGATGGCTTCATCCAACACAATGTTCTGGAATTGTGATAATAATTAACCAGTGTACTTTTTTTATACCCTGGAATCCTTGTATAAGAGAGTGTCTAATTTAGATGCAAAGTATTGCATTGGGTGTTATAAAGAATGAAGAAAATGGTGTATGGTGTGGTCTCTGTCCCAAAGAGTTTACCATCTAATTGTGGAAACAAACTAGGACTTATGAATAAGATCAAATATTATAAGATGTCATACAAGGGTAATAGTCAAGAAAGAAATTCCTTGATCACTCAGAATTTATCCTTTCATTAACCTTGCTTCTGACAATCCAGGAAGAAGAAGAAAAAAATCTTCTGTCACATGTACATGACAAGACTCCAGCAAAACAGAGCCTTGAGCCCTCATCTGACAATTACTTCCGACTTTTATAACATCATAACAAACTAGGATACATTATTCAAGTTTGATAATTGACTTAAAAGAAACAAAATAGACCTTGGGAAAAATAATGGCCCAGAGCAAAAAAAGGAAAAGAAAATCTTCAATAATAAGTGAAACAGTCCTACACATTTCAATGGCCCCAAAGAGCACTATGTTTTACTGACAAAAATTATTGTGCATAATGATGACCCTAAATATTCAAGAAAGTGTGAAATTGGAATGATCTGTTTAAGATGGCAAAGAGGCATGTAAAATTACTTTTGAAAATGTTTCATTCAACATATTTAACCTGCAGTGCTTATTACAGGGGACCTAATATTCAGAATTTCTTATACTTTCCAGTGTTTGACAGCAGAGATTCCACAGTGTATTTTTGTTCTAGAAAATTCCAGGGAGACACCTGGTATTGGCAGTCTTTTAGCTTATGAGGACAGCTCTCATGAGTCAGAAAGTTGACATCTCTTTCTAGAATATCTTCCAAGAGGAAATGTTTATAAACTCAGGTTTTTTAGGAAGTTTACAAACTTGTGATAAGCTGGTTAATTCTAGACCCATTAAAATGGACAGCATTCTAAGGAATTTTACCTTGGTTCTTCTGTTTTTCTGCAAAGTGAGCCATTCAGGCATTGCATCTTCTGAAATTTCCTCGCCTCTTTCAGGGAAGCATATTGGGACAGAGCTTGCCAGCTGTCTGCTCCCTTTGCCTTCTGCTGCCATTATTCTGAGGTACCGCCCCACCTTCTGGCCCTCCAGCTTGTTGGGGGTGGGGGATAGGGAGGGGAGCAGAACTCTTCCTGTTTCTGACATGCATAACACAATGAAAAGAGCAGAAGGAATATATATATATCTATACATATATTTCTCTCTCTACATATAGACATACATAGACTGATACTGCAAGTGTGTGCATGTATATGCATGTGAATCCACACACACAGTGCCAGAATATCTCTATATGTATATATACACGGTATATATTCCATATGCTCTTTCTTTCTGCAGCACACATATGCAGCTGGGAATAACTACTGTGAAAAAATATCACATACTCATTCAAAGACAAATTATCAAGCAAAAACAAGAATATATGAAATCTAGCTATTATAAATTCTTCTCATCTGCTGCCTGCCTTTATTAGAACATGCTCATACAGTTTAAGAAAATACCTAGTATTTCATATTGCATGCTTATAAAAGGGTCTTCTTTGGCTAGCTCTCATGTTTTGCACTGCTCAGCCAGTCCATGACCTGGTTCTATGCTGACAACTAATATATTCAGAAGGTGCAACTACTGGTTGCAATTATATGGTGGTTATGTACATGCTGAAATGAGCAAAAACTCAAATGCAAAATGCAACCACAGTATATGGTGTGAGCTGATAGATGAAAAGATTTCACGATAGACAAATGTGTGTAATGATTGCTATATGTAAGTCACCGCACCAAAGCTCCGGCACCCACAGTCACTTAATCCTCGCCATGCCCCTGTGTGGTTCCTGCCATCACTCTTGCTATTTTACAGATAAGTAGGACTTACAAACATTAAATGACTTACTTGCAGAGCCAAATCCTGGTCATAGCATATCTGCCTCCAGAACCTGTCTTCTAGTCACTACTTTTAGCTGCCTCTTGTCCAAGGAATATTAAGATGTCTAACATATAGAGGCCTATGATGTGCATACAGGAATATAAGAGCACATAAAAGGAGACTAAGGGATAGAAGACAACCCCACCTTTTAGATTCTCTTCTATCATTTTATTACTATAAGTAGTTGACAAATTCCATTCATGATGCAACATTGGACCAATATGTGCAACCAAACTGAATTATTGAAGGTTCAGTTATAACAAGTCTCATATTAATTGTAACTTAATTTTAAAAACAACTCCAAGTATGTAAAATCCCAATTTTTTTCTAGTGGCATATTATCTTTTATTGTAATTTATCAGGACAATAGAGGCTTATTGACTGAGAACACAATAAGTCAGAATTCCTTCCTGGTGCTTTGGACACTCACACTGGGGTTGGGTATTTAGTGAATGTATTAACTATTTTAGGCCACAACAATACAGTGAATATGCCTTTAGTGGCCTGAAAATGCAGGTGATTAAGCATGCATGGGCCAAGTGACAAATGGCAGCAATTCCAAACCATTTCTCAATGAAGACTTCTTGTTTAGGAATTTATAAGGAAGTAATCACTTAGAAAGATCTATCACCCACTTCAAATGCTTCAATTATTCATCTCACTAACACATTGAGCTCAATTCTCCTTGGTGTCTAAATTGCTTCCTGATATTAATTTAAAGGTTTGGGAGTGATCTTAACTCATTTAGGCCATTTGGTGCTGTTAAGATTTAAGAAATATTTTAGGAAAAGATGTCATTCAGTCAATATTTTCAAAAAATGTTCAACATACAAACTTCTCACCAGCCTGCCCTTTTGCAAATTTTATGCATTAAGTTTAGTACATAATCCCTGAAAGCATATGCAGTACATAATCAGAAAAAATCATGCAAGACTGAAAATTATGATGTAGAAACAAAGGAAAATTTGTAGTAGTTATATAAATAACTCATTAAGGTCACTATAATTTATTGATCTCTAGACTTTTTGGAGGGGGGCTTTTTATTGTTATTGTTAAGCACAATGCAAATTATTATTTTTAGGTATGACTCATTCATTTTATTAAGATTCACAACCTAGAAAGAATTTCTATAAGGAGGTATAATTTTATATAGCTACAACACTCAAACATAAAATATGCATAACCCTATGTGTATGGATATTACTTAAGATATAAAATATTATTACAAAAACTAGGAATGTCAACTAGAAACAAAACCAAGTGCTAAAGTTAGGATCTAGAATGTTCTGCAAAAGTCCATGTGCTAAAAGCTTGATCCCCAGCATGGTGCTATTGGGAGGTTATGGAACCTTTAGGAGGTGGCGCCTTGGTAGGGGGTCTTCAGGTCATTCGACTGGGTTTCCTTTGAAAAGAACAGGTAAACTCCAGCCCCTTCCTCTCCTCCCTTTTGCATCCCAGCCATAAAATGAATGACTTTGCTTTGTCATGCCCTCCCACCATGAAATGCCTATTTGCCACAAAAGCAATGGAACCAACCAATCATGGACTGAAACCTCCAAAACTGTGAGCTAAATTAAAACTTCTCTCTTTATAAGATTATTATTTCAGGTACTTGTTTTAATAATGGAAACCTAATACACCAAGTTGTTGTTGTTTCAAGTTTAGAACTGCTTTTTAGACTTCATCTCTCCTTTTATACATGAAGAATAATCATCTATTTAAGGACAAATTTAGCTTAGGGGATTTTTTTTTTCATATGTGGGCTAAAATTTCACCCTTGTCCAATAGAGATGAAAAACACACATCTGCCTCAGTCAGAAATGCAAAATATTTATACTTAAAATCCTCTGCAAAAAATGTAACCTTAAACTCCCACTTAACTAGAGTATTTTATAACTAACATTCAAGGAGTATTTGTTATTTTCTACCTACCAACTAAGTCCAATGATAGTTTCTTTGCATTATCACAATTACTTCTTACAAAAACCTTAGGAGAGTATTTATAAAATAATGCTATTTTCAGATGAGGAAACAGAGACTTAGATACTTTAAATAACTTTCTGGAAATAACCCAGCTAATAAGAGGCTAAATGAGAATAATGATCAGGCTGTATGATTCCAAAGTTGATCACCTTGATATTCTGCCACTCTATCCAAATCTTACTTGATAGTCAAGTTTTGTGGAATTTATCTATTGAAGATGACCTAAAGATCATGTGCTCCTTATAGTTCTTTAAATATTCTAAATTCAAAATTATTTATATGTTATGCTTACCTTTGTACAATTGCTTCAAAAGAATAAATCATCAGTGTTTAACATCATCCTACACTGAGGATCGTTATTAGAAACAGGCATATAAAATTCATAATTTTGTTATCCAGTAGTTCTGAAGACATCATATACCCTGACAAAAGAGAATGCTCTTTTGTTTTTGAAATGGAAAGCAATGTTCTTTTTCCTACAAACAAAACTTTTTTTTTTTTTTTTGGAACCAGGGATTGAACTCAGGGACACTCGGCCACTGAGCTACATCCCCAGCCCTATTTTGTATTTTATTTTAGAGACAGGGTCTCACTGAGTTGCTACAAACAAAACTTTCACAACAAAATTGTGAAAAAAAAAAAAGAAATGAGAAGACAGTATAATAAATAAAAAGGTGAAAAAGGTGTTAAAAACACTTATAATCCTCATCACCCTGTGGTCACTATGTCAACCCTTTAATGTGTAACTTTCTTGGTCAATTTATTGTACCAACATATTAGAGCAAATGTTAGGCATATTAACTTACTCAGGTGGCCATAACAAAACATCACAAACTGGCTGGCTTAAGAAAATGAGGCTGATTTTCTCACAGTTCTGGAGGCTGGAAATCCAAGACAATGGTGCCTGGAGTTGGTGTCTGGTGAGAACTCTCTTCCTGACTGTGATGCTGCCTCCTTGCAGTGTCCTCACGTGGCCTTTACTCTCTGTTCACACATAGATAGTAGATCTCTGGGGTATCTACCTCTTTCTACAAGGACACCAGTCCTAGGAGATTAGGACCCCACCTTTTGACCTCATTTGATGTTAATTACCATCTTAAAAGCCTTATCACCAAACACAGTCACACTGGGGGAGCATGGACACATCAGTCCAGAACATTATGTTCAGAATAATAATTCACCTACTATGTTGTAACTTGATATTTCTCTAACCATTTTATTGTTTACATTTTGCCATACCAAGAAATATCTACCTATAGTTTTACTGTTATTCTAATATATGAGATAAACCATAATTTATTGAAATAAAACTTTCATTGAATATTTAATAAGGCACAGTTTTCCTTATTGTAAACATTGCTGTGAGCTTTTCCTTTTTTTCACAGCTATTGTCTTTGTTCAGATCTTGGATTATTTCCAGATACTGTTTTTCTAGTAGAAGAATTGCCAAGTCAAATGGGAAGTGGGCTTTTAAGACTTTTTATACATAGAGTTAAAATATCTTTCAGCAAACTTCCATCAATTCACATTATCAGTAGTGGTGCTTGAGACTGCCAATTTCCTGAACCCTCACAAAAAATGAATATTCTTTCAATTTATGCCAGTTTGCTATATGGACTTCAATGTGATGTTTCAATTTGCATTTCTATTACTTCTAGTGGGAAAAAAGTTTAAATTTTTTTTTCTTTTGTCTTTCTTCTTTTAAGGCTTGCCTGTTCAGTTCCCTTATCGATTTTTTCATTAGAGGA
Organism: Glaucomys volans; assembly: GCA_020662805.1. Classification (NCBI taxonomy): domain Eukaryota; kingdom Metazoa; phylum Chordata; class Mammalia; order Rodentia; family Sciuridae; genus Glaucomys; species Glaucomys volans. Next base: position 1,358,356 of record JAJEJO010000921.1, read on the forward strand.
TTTGTCTTTTTGTCATCGAACTACATGAGGGATATTAACCCTTTGAAGTTAGATATTCATCTATTTATAATATTTTCCCAGTTTACTCACTTTATATTTTACTTATAGTGTTTTCTGATATTTTAAATATTTATGGACTTGTCATCCAGGCTCTTCTGCTATGACATCCGTGTCTAGGATTATACATAAAAAGGCAAAATGAAGTAGATAGTCAAAGCGTCCTCTTTCAAAAAATATTAGATAAATTTTATGTAGGCTGGAGCATCAATGTGCCTCTCTGGAACAATGGTGTCTTTGTCTTATGGACATTGTGCATCTAGTAAGTCATTTTCTCTTTCCTCTGACTATAACTATACTTAGAAACAAATTTACAACCTAATTACCTACAAAGATATGTAGGTGTACATTTGTGTATGGTAATAGTTATTCACTATTTTCTTATATATATTTCCTCTCATCAAAAGTTTCTTCAACCATTTACATTATTTTTATAGTGTGCATATGCATGTATGTGGGTGTATGTGTTTCAAGATGCACCAAATAATGCCTCGAGAGTTTAGAATGCATTCATTTAACTACTCTTAATGGAGTCAAATTTTCATTATTTGACCAAATATAATGCATAAAAGAGGAAGTCACCTTCATTTTTGATTTTTTTCTTTCTTAAGTCCTGGATATTTGTCCATAGTTTATAAACTTATTTGAATATAATTCTAAAACAAGCTCTAAAAATGAAAATGCATAACAACATTGGAATAAATAGTAAAGAATTGCCAGAAAAAAATATTAGCCCCAAATTTTAGATACAGCATTAAAAGCATTTGTTTAAAATCAGTATTTTGCTTCTTAAATTTGTAGCAATAAATGCCTTACAATTCATATATGCAATGTTTTCTATATGAATGAAAAGGCTACTGTAGTTAAATAGAGGTTAGTTGCCTTAACTAATAAAGAGGCTACATTAAAAAGCAACCCAGATGATTGTATGGCTCTAATTAAAATTTAAACAGCCATACAAATGAGCTTTAGCTATCAACCATTTTCAATGCAACACTGCAGTGAAAATATATGACAACTAATATATACAGTATGTATACTAATATATACAGTGTATACAGTATTCAGTATATAATTCTGAATCTATTGAAAACTTTTCTGTGTATTTATAAACAGATCCTGTAATTTACCAGTTTACATCTTAATACAGGATAAATTTTGTTCTATATAGGTTCACATAATGACCATTGAAAAGACTTTCAGAAAATGAATTCTCTTTTATGTTCACATAAAACCAGAGACCTGAAGTTCAGTTGAGAACAACACTATAAAACTCAGGGAAGTGTAAATGCTGCCTACACATCTCAGGATGCACCTGTTTTTGTTTATTTGTTGGTGGTGCTGGGGATGGAATGTAGGGCCTGCCACATGCTAGCAAACTCTCTACCTCTGAGTTCCAGTCCCAGCAGCCCAAACCCATTTGCAAGTATAATGAGGGATAATAAGTTGGAGGCCAGTCTTGGCAACTTAGTAAGACCCTATCTCAAAATAAGAAAATAAAAAGGTCTCAGGATGTAATTCAGTGGTAGAGCACCCCTAAGTTTAATCCCCAGTACTACCACCAAAAAAATAATAAGCAAAATAGTAATAGAAAGGACCCTAGAGGATGACATTATTTTAATAGTCTTACAATATTGTTCATTGGTAAACTTCTGTGAATAGCTCAATAGCCACTGAAGATGATTTAAATATTCATTTTCTATTCTATGTCTGCAAATTTGAACCTAAATTTAGGAGTAATGCTTTAGAGAAGGCATGCATGGAATATTTACACAGAATATTTAAGGAGGATAGGCAAGGAAAAAAATGACAAAAATAAATGAAAGGAAAAAACTAAACTAAACTAAACTACATCATCTGTAGATTCAACCACATAAAAATTTCAAAGTCTCAGACAACAAAATAAAAGCAATACCAAAATAAAAGTGAGAAACTGAAAAAAATCTCAGGTGTTTGGTAGGTGAAGGACTATTAACCCTTTAATACAAAAAAAGGCTCTAACAAATCAATGTGAAAAGATGAATATTCTAGTATAAAAACTGGCAAAAGATTAGATCAGATGATTCATGGCAAAAGTAATAACATGAACAGAGCAAACATTAGTAATAAATGAAAATTAAAACAAGATTCCATGTTTTAGTTATAAAAACTAACATTGTTGAAAAAGTATTGAAATCAACTATCTCATTCATTGCTGATAAATTTGATACAGCATTTCTATAAGGCAATTTTGCTATATGTACAAAGAACCACAAAAATGAATAATCCTTGATATAGTAATACTATTCCCAAGAATCTACTCTCAGGAATTTTGCCGTAAAGAGTTCTAGAAAAAGGTTTTTATATCATTATTTATAATGGTAAAAAAATTCAGAACAATCTACAGGTTGAACAGATAAATGAAATAAGGAGTGGGCATGCATTATATTTTAAAATAGCTTAAAATTTTGATTTCAAAGAATACCATGACATAAAGTCCATGAAAAATCTCAAGAAAAAGCAAAATACTAAATGCTACCTGTGGTATTAAGCCATAAAAAGTTATAAATTTAATATAAAATTTTATGTACATACTTATAAAATACACTTATGTAATAGATATGTGTATGTATGTATATATACACATATAGAGAAAGTACATTGCACATCTATAGAGTAACACGCATTTTTGAATTGTAACTTTCATTTGATATCCTTAAAATAACAAGCTACAGTGAAAAACAATTTTATCATGAGCTGGTAAGAAACCAGAAGTATCTGAACAAACATAAAACTAAGGATTTCAGAGTGAATTGCATGAATAAGTTCTTTCTCTTAGATCAGAGTCTAAGTGAAAGAACAAGAAGCATCAATGACAAGTAAACTCAGCTCATGATCAAACCATTACTGCAACTATTTGCGTTATTTCCAGTCACAGTGTCTCTAATTGTGAATTCTATGCAGTTTCCTACAATACGTCTTTCATCTTTCCTGTGGTTTCTGTATACAAAGCATCTTCCCTACATATCCTCCTTATTTCTATTCTTCTAAATAACCCCTACTCATTTTTCAGATTGAAATGTTACTTCCTTTTGGAAACCAGAACCAAGTCAAATCCCCATTTCAAACAATAGCTTCACTTTCGTACTTCCCCATTGCATTTATCACAAAAACGATTAAGTTAATGACTAATTACAAAATGCCTTGGTTCCACTCCCTCAGAATACAAGTTCTATGATGTTAGGGACCATCTTGCTTGCCTCTGTGTTCCCAAAGTCCAGCAAATAATAATAGGCAGCACATTTCTATATGCCCAGTACTCTTCTAAGCTCTTAAGGTGTATTAACTTACATAAACTTCACAATTTATGATGGGGTTAACAAGATCATTCTCATTTTAAAGAAAGGGGAACTGAGCACAGAAGCCCAAGGTCACACAACTAGTAACTAAAAGGGTCAAGATTCAAATCTAGGCAGTCTGGCATCCTTAATATTATGCCTCCTTGTTGTAGGTATGAATGAGGAAACATAGTAGCAATAAAATGTGTATTTGTTATAAATTAAGCACCAGCAGAGACATGCCCTGTAACAGCTGTAGCTCATCATTTCATGGTCACCTGACCATAATAGATGCAGAGAACTCCAGTCTTATAATGGAAATATCAGGAACAAAGCTCCATAGACACCCTCATTAGAAATTCAATTATAATGACTTCTTTAGAATAATAGACTATTTGGGACTTTGGATTTCAATGACAGAAATCAGAAATTAAAAGATTTGAAATAAAGGCATAAATGGTTTTGTAACACATATATGCATCCACTCTAATTATTACAACTGACCAACCACAAAGCACCCCTTTTTTCACTTGCTCTTATTTCCTGTTAAAATCAGCTTTAAAGGAGGGTCCATTATTGCAAACAAGTTGTGCAGAATAAACAAGCCATTATTGTAATGAGGATGATTCTTGCTGAGGCTTATTTTTAAAAGGCAAATTACAGATTCCTAGTCTAAATTATATCTGGTTTTTTTTTTTTTTTTTTGTCACTTGCTTTCAAATTGAGTCCTTATTTGCATTTTGCCTGGCCTACTAGTTAGAGCACAAGTTCACAGAGCCCCTTCTGAAGCTGTAATGAGCTTAGGTAATAACCACCACATAATTGTGTTCAACTGCATACAAGTGTTTACTTTTTACTGCTGTGCGTCTGCCTCTGATATTTTTGAGATGCAATTATGCATAGCAAAATTTGCAAGTTGCCAGCCTTGCTTGGACTATTTTTGCTATGTTTCACATTTAAACTGCTTAAGTGCATAAGTGGAGGTATAAAACAGCCAGGTTTTCCAGACTAGAAAATTACTGTTACTTAAATGGCAGAATTTCTGCTCTGTGGTTTCCTATTTCCATGCCTTGCCTCAGCTACATATCTTTTTAACCATCTGTTTCTTTCTGGCGACCAGTGACAGGAAGGCAAGCAACTGTATCTGCATTACTATGTGGTTTGACATCTGGTATCTAAATCCAATCATGGTATTTATTTGTGAACTGTTTAATGTGAGATCATATTAGTCACACTTGTAGATCCCTTTTCATTAACATCTTCAATCTTGCTTATGCTAGAACTGCATGCCATTTCACATAGCAGGAGAGTATGCATGTTTCCTGCACGTTGCATAGAATTTGTGTGAGTATGAATTTTTTAAGTAGCAAAAATAAACTACATCAGAATTAAAATTGAAACCTTTAGATATGATAGAGGGAGATTCAATACACATCACAATATGCACAGGCGTTTAAGTAGTTCCAAGACTGGTCTTTTTGAATAATTTGAACTGTTGAAATCATGACATGTATCGACCTTACTGAACAAAGATACTACTAACCCATGATCATATGGAAAGTCTGGCTGTTCTTCCTGGAAGGAAAGGACACTGCATTCTTTTTTTTCCCTTGTGGCTAAAAGTATGCATTTGGAAAGTGATTAACTAGGATTAGGGTACAGTAGGATGTACCAGACTTTAGTAAATCCAAAATACTAAGTAAGTGAAACAAAGGCTTTGGTTTCATAAGCATCACTCGTGACAGTTTGCAAATAATAGGACCTTCCATTGATCTGTTCATTCTTCATAGTTATTATTAATTCTCATGCTTAAGAAAATTTGACAATCCAAGTGAGCCAGAAGCAATTCAGTTGAAAAGAACAAACCGCATTAAAAATAATATAAAAATAGGCATGATTTTGGTAGTGTTCTCCAGTGCCTAAAAGGAGAGATAGGGAATGGACCCTTTCCATGAAAGAGGCAAAGAATCTACCTGAACCATGAGGACCCTCTGAAAAGTAGTCTCTCTGCATTTCCTGCTGTTTCTGCTCTTAAATAAGTGTGTCATGATCTTGTGACATCAGCTCAGAAATAAGGCAGATATCTGTTCAACAAATTACTTGAGAAGTATTACTTTGCTGATTCTATAGTTAAAGAATTTTAAAAAGACAAGCCCAAAGTTAACTAAAGGCATATTTACCAGTCCCTTTGGCTAAAACTAAATTCCCTTGAAATTTGCTTAAAGGTAACATACTTGCCCTGAAAAATCTTTCCCAACTACTCAGCCACACCCTTTATCAGCCTAGGGAAATTACAGTCATCCTTTCTGATTCAGCTCAAGTGTTCCCCTGTCTGTGAAGCCTTCCACTGAGGCCCCTTTAAAAGTGTGTTTAGGTAATTTGCTTATCTAACATCACCTACTGTCACAAGACTGTGTAACAAAGTCAATAATACCAATGGCACAGAACAGTAAGGGTTTATTTTACTCATAGGTCTGTGGGTCAGATAGGTACTGTTACAAGTATTCTATGTGCTGTCCAGGCTGGTAGCAGATGACATGAGCAGTCTCTTTTTAAAGCAATGGCATAACAAAGCCACAAGAGAGAAAATGGAATTATTTGAGACTTCTTAATAAGCCTGTCTCAAAATTGGTACACTTGTTCTGCCCATATATAATTGGTCAAAACAAGTCCCAAAGTCAAAGCATAGGGAAATTCACTTCATCCTTTATAAGGCCATGATAAAAAGATAGATTCAGGGAGGAGTGAAAACACCAAGGCATATAATCCAAGCTACCATAGTGTCTGTTACAGCAAATGTCACACACTTAATAGAGATTTGTTAGGAGAATGAATGAATGAAACCAAAAACATTCAGAATAAACCCAAAATATGCAAAAATAAAATATGCCTTTTAAAATATGCTGGTGTTTAAATTCCTTTTTATTAAACCTTAAATTATCCATTTAGCCTGTAGACTTAAGTGCTTATATTTATTCCCTATTGCTTCTATAATAAATTACTACAAATTTAGTAGCTGTTATGATTTGGATATGAAATGTTCCCCAAAATCTCCTTTGTTGATGCAGGAATATTGACAGGTGAAATGATTGGATTTTGAGAGCTATAACCTAATCTGTTCATCCTAAATTGAATGGGATAACTGGGTGGTAACTATAGGAAGGTTGGATGTAGGTAGGAGAGGTGAATCACTGGGTATATTCTCTGGAAGAGTTCATCTTCTCCATGGCCTCTTCCCTGTCTCTCCCTTGCTTCTTGGCTGCCATGACTTGAGCCACTTTCCTCTGTGCTAACCTTCCACTATAATGTTCTGCCTTACCTCAGGTCCAAAGCAATGGAGCCAACCAACCATGGATGGAACCTCTGAAACTAGGAGCCCAAAATAAATTTCCTCCTCCAAATTGCTCTTTTTAGATATTTTGGTCAGAGCAACATAAAAGTGACTAACACAGGTATTTAAAAAACACAAATTTATTATGTTCAAGTTGTGGATGTCAGAAGTCTGAATGTGTCTAACTAGGTTAGAATCAAAGTCCTGGCAGAACCATATTCCTTTTGGAGACTGGAAAAAAAGTCAATTCTCCTGCCTTTTTCAACTTTTAAAGGTTGCCCACACTTTGTTTCATGGCCCCCTTCCATCTAATGATCAGTCAAGTCTTCCTGCTATCACATCACTCTAACACTTTCTGCCTTCCTTCTCCACATTTAAAAGATTATTATGATTACATTGGGCCTATAACATAATCCAGGATAATCTCTCTATTCTAAATTGAGCTAATTAACAACATTCATTCCGTCTACAACTTTAATTGCTCTTTGCCATAACCTAACATCTCCTCAGGTCCCATGGAGTAGAACATGGACAATGTAAGAGGGGACGCTTTCTGTCTGACACATGGCTACAGCATAGTCTGATAGGGAAAGCACAGATCTAGGCAACAATTCTAGTTTGAGTCCTACAACTAACCAGAAATAACAAAATAACAAATTGGACAAATCACTATAATTTCAGTTACTTCTTGTGAAATGAGAAGGTTGTTCTAGGGCCCTCTGCAACTCAAATCCTCTTGATTTGGTGAATATAGTTCATCTCATTAAATCTTAGAGTTAGAAGAGATTAAAACCTAATTCATCATCATAGAAACAAAAATTCAGGTGAAAATCTTGCAATGTTATGGGAACACAATGGCTTATCATTAATTCTCTATGTAGTTGTGAAAGAGTTGAGATCTGAGCTCACAGACCCCTGGAGAAAGGACACAACACTCTGGGCTTGGGAGCCACATGTAGTGTGGCCCAGGGATTGAAATGCTATATAAAGAATGGAGATAAACCCCAGAGGTTGGAAATGTAGAATAAGGTCAGCCCTAGTGCATTCAGTAGAAAGAGGATAAAATCATTAATTTTTTTTATTAAGCAAAAGAAAGATATGATAGGTTTTGTGGGTCTCAAGGAAAATGCAGGAATAATGAAAAAGGCTATTTTTAGATGCTTTATTCTCTTTAATGTTCTAGCTAGCAGTGTTTTGTTAAACTAGCTTATTAGATGCTTATTAGATGCCCCAAATCGGATTTTCCTAAAGATCCACTAAGTAAAACAAAAAACAAAAAACAAAAAAACAAAAAAAACTAAAGCCTCATTTGATCTAAGCTCAACAGTAGTCTTCATATGTAAAACTAGGTATTTATTTAAAATAAATGTATTCTAAACGAATCTTTTAAAAATAGAATTATTTAAACCTGAGCAGAAGGAGTGAAGCAGAAGGTATCACAATACCAGACCTTAAACTGTACAACAGAGGAAAAGTAACAAAAATGGCATGGCACTGGCACCAAAATAGACAGGCAGATCAATGATACAGAATAGAAGACACAGAGACAACCCCACAAAAATATTTACCTCATACTAGACAAAGTAGCCAAAAACATACAATGGAGAAAAGATAGCCTTTTCAACAAAGGGTGCTGGGAAAACTGGAAATCCATATGTAGTAAAATGAAATTAAACTTCTATCTCTCACCCTGCACAAAACTCAACTCAAAATGTATCAAGGACTTAGGAATTAGGCCAGAGACCCTGCACCAAATAGAAGACAAAAGTAGGCCTGAATCTTCATCATATCGACTTAGGATCAGACTTCCTTAACAAGATTTCCAAAGCACAAGAAATCAAAGCAAGAATCAATAAATGGGATGGATTCAAACTAAAAAGCTTTTTTTCAACAAAGTATACAATCAATAATGTGGAAAGAGAGCCTACAGAGTGGGAGAAAATCTTTACCACTCACACTTCAGATAGAGCACTAATCTCCAAAATTTATAAAGAACTTACAAAACATTACACCAAAATACACAGAATCCAGTCAATAAATGGGACAAGGATTTGAACAGACACTTTACAGAAGAAGATGTATAGGTGATCAATAAATATATGAAAAAATGTTCAACATTTCTAGTAATTAGATAAATGCAAATTAAAACAACTCTAAGATTTCATCCTACTCCAATTAGAACAGCTATTATCAAGAACACAAACAATAATAGATGTTGGTGTGGCTGTGGGGAAAAAGGCACACTTTTACATTGATGGTGGAGTTGCAAATTGATACAGCTACTCTGGAAAGCAGTGTGGAGATTCCTCAGAAAATTTGGAATGGACCCACCTTTTGACCCAGTTATCCCACTCCATGGTTTATACCCAAAGAACTTAAAATTAGCATACTACAGTAACACAGCCACATCAATGTTTATAGCAGCTCAATTCACAATAGTTAGACTGTGGAACCAACCTAGATGCCCTTCAACAGATGAATGGATAAAAAAGCTGTGGTATATATACACATTGGAATACTATTCAGCCATAAAGAATAATAATATTATGGCATTTGCAGATAAGTGGATGGAATTGGAGAATATCATGCTGAGTGAAATAAGCCAATCCCGGAAAACCAAAGGCTGAATGTTTTCCCTGATAAGTGGATGATGATACATAATCGGGTTGCGGGAGTGGGGGGGGGTGAGAGAAGAATGGAGGAACGATTATGAAGAGGGAAATGAGAGGGGGAGGGGGCAGGGATATGAAAAATGGTGGAATGAGACAGATAATATTACCCTATGTACATGATTACATGAATGGTATGAATCTATATCAAGCACAACCATAGAAATGAAAAATCGTACCCCAATTGTGTACAATGAATTAAAATGAAGTCTGTAAAAATTTAAAAAATAAATTAAAAAATTGAATTATTTAAACTGAGTAAGGGCACCCACATAGATGAAGTTTAGAGATTTAGGTAAGCTTTCAACTCAGAATTATATTCAGTCCCATGCTAAATGAATACTTGTTTTATTTATCTACTCCTCCTTATTAAGTCTTTCATGAAATTCCGAATCTGTGAACTATGTTTACTCTGTTTTTCAATAATTAGAGTCCAAAACTCCAGGGCCAACTGGTACTATATCATCTCTTGTCTTTAGTGGTGGGAATGTGTCATTTTCATTGAATTTCTCACTTTTGTCTATCAAAGAATTGCTTATCTTGATATCTAAGACAGGACTCTTCCCATCTCTTTGTGTCTGCTCCCTTGAAGTTCTGGAGTAATTTTCCACTGGATAGCCAAGTATAATACTCTACAGAGTTCATAAGAGCATTCTTGAGACAAACCACTTGGATCCAAACCTATCTCCACCATTGGGCACTACCAAGCAACTGAACTCCCATATGTCTTAGTTTCTTCACTATAAAACAGAATAAAAATAGTACAAACTTCAAAATGTTGTTAAAAGCATCAGATGAGTTAATATGTGTTAAGCCACTTAGAAATCAGGCACCATGGAGAGTCTTTATTGAATAATCCAGATTACCAGGTATGTTAAAAGAAAATCTCCCAACTTGCCCAAGTCCCTATTGTAGGATTTTGTGTTACTTGGACCAAAATCTAATAAGTTGATACAAGTGCCCACATGAGACTACCTTTTCATCATTCCTCTCTCTACTCCCTCTGCCCACCTTTGCACCTCTAGGCACATGCCCTAAGCACCCAGAGTCACCCTGGTAACTCTCCCAATGATCTTTAAAGACACACAATTAACTTGCAACCTCACATCATCCAGAAAGGTTTTCCTAACTCTTATTTGACACATTATGCTATAATTGTCTCTTTGCCTGTATACTCCTCTTATTAGAGCCTCCTCCAAGGAATCTATAGGTCTTTTTTCATTTATTTTCAATGTCTGCCACAGCAATAGGCATCAACACAATTATCAGTAAATGCTGAATAAGTGAAGATATTACTTTACACTGATTCCTGACATCAAGCCATTAAGCTAAGTTAACAGTTTAAACTGTGGTTTTAAAGTAAAAACTAAAACAAAAACAAAAAACAAATGAGAAAACAGAAAGTGATAACATATTCCATTTTCAATTGACATAACCCATTTATTATCAAATTTAGGGTTAGGGTTAGGGAAAATTTCTTCAAATTTGGCCTTTTTTCCCTTAGTGATTTCACATATAAGGCCAAATAGAATTAAGTTTATTTTAAAATGTTTTTCAAAAATCTCATCTCTGTAAAAAAAAAAAAATCCAAGAATGAGAACTTTCTATTAAAAAGACATCAAATAACCTCCTTTAGTTTTGCAATTCACACAGGAATAGCTTTCAAGTTTCTATGATATTTGAAACTGCTTTTCATGAAATTGTAAAATATCAATAGGACAGACGATGTTTGGTGTATTTTATGCATGATAGTTTAGCTTAGTGTGTGTTTTTGCTATCCAATGTTAATTACAGCATGCAGCTCACTTAAAACCTTTTATGACTGTCTATAGTTTTTCCACACTAGTCTCAATTTTGGCCACCTCAGCTACTCTCACCAAGACTCTGAGGTCACCACCACTGCTCTCTCAACTCATGAAGTCCAGTTCCAGCAATAATTTCTTTTCTCTATCTTCAGACTTTCTCCTTTCATTAACTTCTGGCTGTCAACAAATTCTGTCTCAGCTTGTAATCCTTAGAAGCAAACCCTTAGACAGGGAGTCAAGTACAATAATTTCTTGGGAGGTAATCCCAGAAAACAGGTAGGGAAGAGGCCATGTGGCACAGGTAAGGAAGGAAGTCAATAAAGGGGGTGTTGTTAAGGAATTAGTACAGTGTGTTCTGAAGCTATATCCTCTTAAGGAACTCCAGGGGACAGGGCAGAAGGAATGGCCAGAGTTACCCTTATGCTTGCAGTGACAAGGTAAGGACTAAGGGGGCATTAAAGGGGTGTCAGTCACATCTACTCTTCCCACTCACAGTCCTACTTCTGCCTACTGTTATGGTCAGTCATTTCTCCCTCCATTATAGCCAATCATTTAGAAAAAAATTAGTGTTTATTTGTTGTCTTTTTTCCTCACTTTTTCACTTCCTCAAAATGTTGCCGTTTGGCTATCATTTTACCAATCCTCAACACTGTTCTTCCCAAGATTTCCTTCAAAGAAAATCATTATACCCTTTCAATCCCTTAATTTATTTAATTCCTGCCACTCTGGCAGCCTTTTGTCACCACCCTGTAGTTCACTGGTTTTTCAGGTCACCTACCCTAATTCTCCTCTTGTTTCCCTGGAGTGTTTCCTTCACAAGCTTCTTGTATTTCTCTTTGCCTTGTTGATAATCCCCAGGGCAGGGTCCAACTTGTCATTTCTGTCTTTACACTTGATTCATTTTTCCTTGGATGAGCTCAGCCCTACCCTAAACTTCTAATCTCACCCATAAACTGAGGACTCTCATCTGAAATTCAGACCCAACTTACTCTGGAATATTCCCACTTCAACATCACAAACACCTCAAATATACCTTGCCCTGAATTTTTGTGCCTGTATTCACTCATCTCTTAAACCAATTCACCCTCCACTCAGCTTCCCAAGCCAGGAAATTGAAAGTAAACCTCAATCATTCTCCCAGTTTATACCTCCATTATTTAGTTGTCACCATTTCACTTCATTTCTAACCTTCTAAGTGTCTCAAAACCACCTCTTGCTCTGTAACCCCTTCACCCTCTTTATAGGGTAGAGACAAGTGGCTTTCCTGCTTCTGATCTTGACCCCCTCCCATTCATTGTTCTCACTACTAATCTTTCTAGAATGTTTAGTCATCTATTTAAAATCCTTCATGTTCCCTATTACCTAACATGTGCAGTCCCAATTGATGTGAAAGATACTTTTTACTTGCCACTGCCTATTTTTCCAGGTTTGCTTCTTGCCATGTCCCCACCAAGCCATATGGAAGCTTCCTAAATAAGCCATGCCTTCTCACACCACCAGTTGTATGTCTTATTTCCTTCTCTGGAGGGACTGAGCTCCATTATGCCAAATTTCAAACTTATGACAGTCTTTATTTCCCCTGGAAGCCTCCCAGACTTCTTCAGACAGACATGGCCAGTTCCCACCATACTGTCACATCCAAGCTCTGGTCCATCACATGGTCATGGTTTGCTTGCAGGTCTGTTTCCCCTGCTTAACCTGATAAAGAATGCCCACAAGACCGTTATGTAGTATCCACCTTCAACACTGTGAAAGACCATGTGAAAACAAGCTTCATTTATTTAACCATTACGGAGCTACCCCAAGTACAAAGCTGCAGAGATGAAGACAACACATGCCTGCCTCGACAGGTTTTTATCTTAGAAGGAAAATATGAACTCAAACAGACCTAGAATCAGGTGTAGAGCTATACATTTTTTTAAGGACAGTTACACAGTTGTAGGTACAGAGAGAACCCTTCTGGTCAGAAGTTCTCATTCCCCAAATTGCAACTTATTAGACTTTTCCAATATTGACAAGCTCTGAAATAGCAATCTCTTCTTTTGGATAAAATGTCTTTAGGACAAACAAATCAAAGCACTTAGTTTTCTTGACTTGGGTGTTCATGGTTCTCCATAAGTTTCACTTCACAAATGCAGATTTTTTTCTTAGTTTATTTCCATCAGTGTGATTTCATCACAATGGCAAATCACTTATTCATTGGATCATTAAATATTTCTTGAAAATCTACTGTGAAAAATGAAATGTGCCAAGATATGCATCAAAGAAACAATTGTAAAGCTTTCACCACATTTACGTCTTGAAAGGGTGGAATTTTTTCAATATCAGCAATTATCATTATGTTTTTAAATAGAAGCCTATGCTTTAATATTGCTACTTTAACACTGTTTTCACCCCCTCTTCAGGACAAGTCATTTTTATTATTTTACTTGCAGCTTGGTGTTTCAATGACACTTCACAGAATTAAATAAGGCCAAATACCTAGTTTAGTTTTAGATTAACAAAAGAATACAAGGAAAGGAGAGAAAATTCATGACAAATGCAAACAATCCACATTTAAAACTAGAGACTTTTTTGTCAATAAATTTTCTCACGCATATTTCTAATTATCAACTACTGGAAGGAACAGGTTCATTTTGCTATAATGGTCAGCACTCTAGATACTGGAAGTTAGCAAAATAAACACATCTTAAAATTCCTCCCCAAATAAACACTAAGAAAAAAATTCATGCCATCAAATGAAATGACACAGCTGGAGGTAGAATTCCTAAACGTAACAGAAATTGTTCATGTTTTATACCTCAGGACTATTATGCTCAGCATTTAAACAGCCTCAGTCATAGGAAGAACTAAAATGTTACTTTTCTCTGTGCAGCATTTTTTTGATTTCTTATTTGTCTTGAATAAAATGAAATGCTGCAATTCCCCTGTAATGCTTCTGAACTGAGTTATTAAATAAATGACTCCAGCCCTGGGCAGCAGTGGGCCATGACATGCAGCTATTTGCACTCACAATGCAAATTCAGCTGGATGGATGAGCCTGGCACTGTACATCCTCATTGGGACGTTCGTTAGCCTCACTTTATAGCTGTCAGAAATGATATCTGCTACTCAGCCCAGACTCAGGCCCTGAGAATGGATTCTAAAGCAACTAATGATAAAACATGGAAAATTATTTGAGAAAAAGCAAACCTATTTAAAAATCTGACAAGTCCAAAGGAGGGGGGGAATCATCATAATCTTAAAGGATTAAAATGTAATAATAAAAGTAATAATTGCAGATTAGAGTCAGACAAAGCATGTGCACTCAACCTTATCTAAAAGTGTTCTATGACAATTTATTACATGAGTCCCCAAACCAATACATTTATTTCTAAGCCTGTACCCTATCCCTGAGAGTTACTTAAGTATATAAACCTCATGGCATTCATTATGCTCCTCTGGTGTTCTATGTGTTTCAATGCTCAGGGAAATATAAGCCTCACAGTTGCTCACATGTACATTCCAGATAATTTAGGGGCTTGGAATAAAGAAGAGCTGAAGGTCTTATAGAATAGAAGCTGATATCAATGGTACTCAGAAGCCCTATAACACCTCACCATCCTTGGGCCTCCTAAACAATTTTTAATCTCCATTTGACAAAATTCATCTCTTAGCTGTGTTTCTTTCTCATCACTTGTGTCTCCTCCTCCACTCTATAATTTTGATACAGTTGAGAATATCCTTCTTTATTTCTCCAGGACGGGGCTTGGAATATTATTGTGCATTGATTAGCTTTGAATAAGTAGTTGTTAAAACCTTTAATAAATTGTTGTTCAAAGCACAAAAAGTGACAATGAGGCCAGATTGGCAACCCCTGTGTCCATAGTTCTTCATCCCCCAGGATGCCCCCGAGGACTTTATTTACACTGTTAAATATGAAAGAAGGGTTTCCCTATCATCTGGTGAATTAAATGTCAACTCCGATAGTCCTGTTGGCAGAAAGAATCTTGCCAACAGCTTAGAATTCCTGAGTCATTCCCAAATACTTCCGTACTCAGAGATGTTTAGATTCATATTTGGATTCACCTTCAACACATAATATCATTACCATTGTAGCCAAACTCAACAGGTATTTTGATAATATATTCATAGTCTCTTTAAAGACATCTCAATATGTTAGTGAGGCAGGGAACATCTTTAAGAATGAGTAGGCTTATAGCATTTTGGAGCAATGTTTCCTGAACAGCAACTGACCTGAAATATCTCCACATGGATTATATGCGACCTTTAACAAGACTTTTCTCAAGAAAATGGCACCCCAAAAACACATACATGTGTGAGGACACACACACTCCTCACACACAAAACACTGTTTTTAATAGCCAAGGGCACTTTGGCACAATGTGGGGCGGTGGTTGTCAACATAAACAGATGGTCAAAGAAGTGGGCAAACACATCCTGTGAACTAGTTCCATAAATGAAGTTTTTTTTTATTTCATTCTAAATGCCATACTTACTTAACCAGCTTTCAGACAAGATGATACATGTAGCCAGTTGGAAAGAGTTCCCTGCCAGGCTTCTGTGTTTTTATGACAAAATTAAAAGTCCACAGATGGAATAACTCAAAGCTAATTCTTACAGAGTTTGTTTAGTTAGAATCGGGAGGAAAAAAAAAAAAAAAGAATACCATATTGCTTCAAATTAAAGCCACATCTACAAAATGAGAGACTTTTAATTGGTGAAGAAAGACGTAGGAACAGCTTTAAAAAAAAAATAGCATGTCTGTTTTTTAAATGAGTGGAATTATTTATCCATTAAAATAGCAACTTCCCCCAAATAGTTTGAGGATCATCTAGGAAATTCCCCATTCCAAACTCAACCCTCAAACATCTCAGCAGCCTTTCAACCAATTCTTTGCAACGTATCACAGTTTGCCACTTTGGCTGCCTTCTAAAGATACACAATCTTCCCATCACATCTCCACTAGTCATTAAGTTTCAAAACCCAAAAGAAAGACTTCTGCATGTGTTATGGGAAGAAAGCTGCTGTGTAAGAAGAAATGGAGAGTAGACCAGCTGCCTGGATATTGTATGGTCTGAAGATTTGTGACTTTGTTAGAATATTTAACTGTTTTCTGTTATCATTTAGGAAATGATATAGAACTGACGTTTTGTCCAACAGTGGTCCATGTATAAAGCATGAAATGAGCACAATACTACCTACTGGAGAAAAATAAAATAAAAAATAAACCCAAAATGAAGGAAAATCTTCTATAGCAACCCAATCAAATGTGTTACCCAATCTTCCAATTCAAAACCAAAATCAGGCATGTCAAACTGAGTTACAAAAACTAACCTTATGAAGAAATTTCAACTACAGTTCTTTCACTGCAGGAAACACCCATTCAGAAGTCCCAAAGTTAAAAAAGTAAAAAAGTGAAAAGTAAACAAGTGAAAAGTAAACCAGGTACAGTGGCACATGACTATAATCCCAGCGATTCAGGAAGTTGAGACAGGAGAATCATAGGTTCAAAGCCAGCCTCAGCAACTTAGTGAGGCCCTAAGCAACTTAGCAAGACCCTGTCTCTAAATAAAATATAAAAATGACTGGGGATGTGGCTCTGTGGTTAAGTGACCCTGGGTTCAATCCCTAGTACCCAAAATAAAAATAATACAAATACAGAAAGAGAGAAAGAAAAACAAAGAAAAGAGATGCAATCAGTGCTACAAATTTTTAGGAAAAAATTTTTTGTTTTTTGGTATTTTATTGTTTTATTTTGTTTGTGGTAATTAACTGATTTGACTTGACATAATTAACTTGCTCGTTTCAGGTAAATCTAAGTGTCTATGTTATATACAAGAAGCAAATTTATACATAAGTTTCTATTTCTCTTCTAAAAATATATGTACTTATTTCCACAAAAGAAATGTTTCACTGCCAAAATTAGGGGGAGAATGGTTCTTAACATAACACTATGTACAACATTTGCTACGAAACAGCTGGTCTTTTTTGCAGAATTCCACTTGCTCCCCCAATCTCACAGAGCCTGAGCAAGCTCTAAGCAATGCATAAATCAAGACCCTAAAGAAATTCATAAATCTCTCTTTTCTACCTAGCATCCAGCAATTTAAGCCAGAGAGGGGTTCTAAAATGTTTTGTAGCCACAGAGAGCTAAATGAGTAGAACAAACTAAATTGGAAAGTCTGTATTACTCATGAAACTGTTCACTTGTGATTTCAGTTTGCTTGAGGAGAAATTGCCCTGCTATCTATTTCCCATTTTCTATATGATTATCTTTTATTTTGGGAATTCTTTTTAGTGACTTCTTAAGTGACTAAATTCTTTTTAGTGACTTCTTCCTATTTTGGGAATTCTTTTTAGTGACTTCTTAAGTGACTTAATTCTTTTTAGTGACTTCTTCCTATTTTCTTTAAGAATTCCAGGCAGCATCATTGTGACTGTTTGGCATATTTTTTAAAGTTCCTTACCATTGGAAAAAGGATGTTTGAAGAAATTCCTATTAAAGAAATCACTATTTGAAGAAATCACTATAGAGTTAACTAAAAATTAACATTTATTTTAATACAATATAGACTTTATCAAAAAAGTTGCAGCATTTCACTTCCTACTTGAAAAGTGTTCTGCAGACTTCCATGTGCTAGATGAGAGGGACTTCAGATGTGTTTTGATAGTTACAGAAGCATCCAGTCCATAAATGAAAGGAGGAAGCCATCTCTGTCTTAAGTGTTTCTTAATAAAAATATTAAGAATGTGAAAACCAGCATTTTAGATCCTTATGTTATGGTTTAGATATTAGGTGTCCCCCAAAAGCTCATCTGTGAGACAATGTACGAAAGATATGAGAAGATTGGGTTATGAGAACCTTAATGTAATAAGTACATTAATAGGGATTAACCCGGTAGTAA
The DNA here is from genome assembly GCA_020662805.1 of Glaucomys volans. Classification (NCBI taxonomy): domain Eukaryota; kingdom Metazoa; phylum Chordata; class Mammalia; order Rodentia; family Sciuridae; genus Glaucomys; species Glaucomys volans. Next base: position 1,376,443 of record JAJEJO010000921.1, read on the forward strand.
CTATAGGCAGGTAGGATGTGGCTGGAGACGATGGGTCACTGGGGGCATGCCTTTGGGGGCATATATTTTGTCCATAGTGAGGGGAGTTTCTCTGCTTCCTGATGCCATGTTCCCAGTTGCTTTTCTCAGACACACACTTCCATCCTCAGGACCAAGGACTGAAGTCAGCTGTCTATGGAGTGAGAAATTGGGAGCCCAAAATAAATTTTCCTTTAGTTTGTGGTGACAACAATGAAAATCTAACTAAAACATGTTACAAGTAAATGTTTTTGTCAAGTAGGGCAAATTTTAAACCATGAAAGATAAAACTCACAATGTGACACACCTAATCATCATCTAAGTTTATTTTTTTTTACTTTGACCACTCTAAGTCATTTTATTTTTTTTAAATTTTTTTCGAGTCACACCACTTGTGTAATCATACATGTACAAAGGATAATGATGTTTGACTCATTCTATTATCTTTCCTTCCCCCAACCCGCTCCCCACCCCTGATTTCCCTCTACACAATTCATCCTTCCTCCATTCTTGCCTTATCCCCCCCCCCCCGTTACATATCATCGTCCACTTATCAGAGAAAAGTAGAAACTAAAAACATTATGTAACCACCTCAGAATGTTGGAGACACATGTGCACTGCAAATAGGATGAAATTTAGAGGGTACAATGCATTGCATTTTATTTAGGAAGATGAAAACAAACTGCTCATTAGTAAGGGGAGAGAGAACAGATATGTACTTGCAAGGACAAAAAGATGGCTTGTATAATTTTATCAAAATGAATTCTATGTCATGTATAACAAAGAAAAATCAATAAAATAAAATTTAAAAAATAAAGAACTTACTTACACTAGGCCACTAAATGGGGGGGAGATGATAGCCTCTTTTACATAAATTTTGAATCTTGCTCTTTGTGTTAAAAAATAAATTGGTTTACTTTCATGTTACCTGTTTTATTTCTAATTGTCAAGATGAATGTAGGATCCAAGATAACATGTGAAATTTTACCTATGAAAATAGCACATTTAAATACAATAGTATTATTCTTTTTCCATTTAATCTTTTTAGACATTCTTATGTACTATATAAAAGCTTGATCAGCAAATATGATTTATAGTGGTGATGAGCTTTTAAAGTGAATTTAATTAGCTTATACTCTTAATTTTAATATGTGTGCCTTATACTTTCTTTCATCAATCAACAATTAACTGGAAAAATACTTTTTTATAAACATCGAAGCCATGACAGCTAATGACATTCCACTGAGCAGTAACAAATCTGCCAAATAATAGAGCTATGAGTGAACTCATTCAAAACACACTCAGAAGTTTTTGTGCTGTGCCCTTTTGAAGGGCAAAATGTTCAAATATACATTGTATATTTTTAATAAAAATAGTAACACATAAAAAAGAAAGATGACAGTCATAGTAGAATGAGGGTAAATAAAAAAATGGAGAACAATATTATAATTATGTACTTCTTCAGAATATTATAACAAATGATAAGACAGCAGAAATTTCCTCTTTCTGCAATAGTCAGAAGTTCATCTTTTATACAGAAAAAGTTTTTTCCAAAATGTTAATTGTCAATAGATGGGGGTTCAGGGAATATTTCCTTGGTGAGTTATGTTTAAGAGATAATGAGTTAAAGAGGTTTCTGAATTTTAGGACTTCTTAAATATGCTAATGTGCAAAACAAATTTCTCAGAATGAGGTTTCTCTTTTGTGAGACACCATGTTCCATAGAAATCACTAAAAAATGGCAGTTATTACTATTTTGTCTTTTTAGAGTCCATTATTCCAAACTAAAACTTATTTGCCACTTGAATAGCAAGCACATAAAAATACAGAAGTTTAGGTAGTTCCTTTCAAAGTATCTATTTTTTGCATTTTAGATCCTTGAAGTTGTATGCAATACTAAAACAAACTTTTTCCCAGGGTGACATGATGTATAATGAGAAGGTAGAGGAGAGAGTAAAATTATATCATATACCTAGCAATCACCTTGAAAAAGGTGATATTTAACAGCTGTTAGTTTTCTTCAGATAGAGACCACTCATGTGTTGCTTGAGATATTAGTAGGATCTTTGCAGTTGCTTTCGTAGACTTCAAATTTTGTGTTCAGAATGTAAAATGTTATAACCACAACTGGACCCCAGAAAAGTGCTTTTCAATACTATGTTTTGATAATTCCAGTAAAGACATCCTAGAATAAAGCCACCATGAAGTCAGGGATTTTTACACCATTGTTTTCTCAGTTAAGAACAGGCCTTGTCACACAGTAGTAGCTCAATAAATGTGTACTGAATCATTGATCGGATGAATGAATTCAAAATATTTAATAAAATATTATAGTATAGAATAATAGTTTATAATCCTAACTCAAAATTTTCCTTAGGTAAAATGGATAATAGAGAAATTATTTAGCTTCTGCCTACATAGAGTTACTATTGGTCACTATTACTTAGAAGTATTTTATTATTCTTCCCTGCATAAATGTATCCATTAGAATGATAAGCGAAGTGCTCATTAGTCAGCCTAAATAATAAAAGTGATAGCAGTTAGGTCACTCAAAGCCTGACCTTTCCAAACATTTTGCTTAAGAGAAAAGAAAAGAAGAGAAGAGAAAAGAAAAGAAAAGAAAAGAAAAGAAAAGAAAAGAAAAGAAAAGAAAAGAAAAGACAAGACAAGACAAGACTTCTCTCCCTAATCGTCACTCTTTGTTCCTCTGGTTAATTGGAGAACACAATTTCCCTTTTAACTTTACCAAATATTACAGAATATTTTTCAGTAAATGTCACCATAAATTGAAAGCTACATTAGCATGGTAGAAGTGTTTCCTTCTCTGATCACATATAATGAACTTAGTCCTTGCTCTTTGCTTCCCCTATTAGTATTGACTTTCCAGGTGGATAATAGAAGGTAGGAAAAAGCCTCATTTAAGCACTCTCACCCTTTGGCCTGACCAGGAGCTTAATTGTTGCCATGAATACACAATAGAGATTTTTTAATACCTTAAAAATAAACATTTATGCCACTACTCTGATTGCACTGTGCCCTCGTTATCCTTGTACTTAATACTGCAGAAATGATGAATTTAGAATGCTCCTGAAGCAAGGAAAAAAGGCAATGTGTCTGTGACCACTAATTTCATTCACCCATAGAAAAATCCCTGCCCCCAACAGTTATTACTTGAGACTCTGGGTAAGTCATTTAATTTCTCTGACCCTTGGTTTTGTCTCTATAATTGAGATATTATCTAGCTCATGGAATTTCTTGGAAGATTAATTTGGAAAACACATGAAATGACTTCACCGAAGATATATCTGAGTATTTTCATTTGGATACTTTGTGTGAATTATGTAGTAAAATTATGGGAACATAAGGAGATGCATCTTAACGGAAGTACATTTTTTTAAAAAAATGAATTTTATTCTAGCCACAGATTAAAGTGGCCAACCCACTTAAACACCAACTTCGATCTCCCAGTTTAGTGTAAAATTAGTATCATCATAAGTCTATCTTTCTTTAAAAAGCAGGAAAAACATGAGGACATGGGAACAGCAGCAGGTTCTATGGTGGAGAATCAGCAGCACAAGGTCAGAGACTAATAAACTATAAGACTGTTAACCAAGAAAATTATGTATGATGTGCCCCTGGAGTAAAATTCCCCGTAATGGAAACCACCTTGTGGTCTCTTGGTCTCCTTTCTGTTCACTGTAGTTAATCATGACCACAGCGTGTCTGAACTTTCTAAGGAATAGAGGAAAGTTTCTCAGAACTTGTTTAACCTTCTACTTCAAACCTTAGAGGCAAGAGTACAGGGTTCCCCTGCAGTTCCATGGCACTTCCTGGCCTGAGCTTAGTCAATTTAGGGCTCAGGATGTGAGAGTAACAGGTGTCTTCCTGGACACTACATCTTTGCTTTTGTGTATGAGAAAACTGAGGACTGAGGATCAGAGATGTTAACAAAGGTTGTGTGGCCACTCCAAGATCAGACAAAATTGGGACTCAGGCACACAGCGGATTATATAAAGGATAAATTTGTGAACTCATATGATATTTTGCACTTTAGAGAAAACATGTACTCCATATATTTTTCCATGCCATATTTTTAGTTCCTTCTATTAGTACAACACACTTCATTTTTTAAAGGGTGGAATATAAAATTTTTATTTCTTTGACTTGAGAAGAATTTGGGAATACAGAACAGAGAAGAAAAACAGAACCTAATGAGAAGCTCCCATGAAATATAGAAAATGCCCATGAACCCTTGCAACTGCTGGGTAACCCAGCCTATGACTTTAGTGCCTGTCCTTGCCCTGGCCCTTGACCTTGCCCTCACCTGCAAAATGTAATACAAAGGCAATGTGCAAGTACAGGGAAAACTGATAGAAAATTCTGTAACTGCCTTCATTCTACCTTTAGTCCAGCCCCTGGCAATTGTCCCTCTATAAATATTAACACCCCACACCAAGGGTTTGCTGTTTCTCTGGAAATGGCCTCCCTGCTCCTTTTGGTGTGCATTCCTTGTTTTATCCCAAAAGCTTCTCTTATTCTTAAGATAGCCCACATTCTCCTTTGACTGTGCCTCTTCTTTCCTAAGTAAACGTTTGTCTCTGACAAGTGCTGAAACTATTTACCATACAGTAAGCCAAGAATCCCCCTTGTCCTGAGTCAGGTTGCCTCTCTAGGAACTCCTGGGACCTCTGGTGACAACCTGAAGCAATGAACTCCATTCTTTCACTTACAATAGGTTCATCTGAAGAACATATACAAATTTAAAATTATGACAAAATACTTTTGTCATCTTTTGTGCAGAAATAAGATGCACTTGGTGTGGCATTTGCTCTGGTTTCCTGCTTGCAAGAGAAACTAAGAATCATTTTCTTACATCTCCTTAGTAGTCATGACCTCATCATGACATCTCAGTATTCACTCTCATTCTTCTGTCTTACCAAAAAGCCCTGAAAAGCTAGTCCAACACGAAGCCAAATAAGAAATAGTAAAAGATAACTGATAAATTGGTTCTGTAATGATATTTTGAAGTATAAGTGTGTGCGCATGTGTGTGTGTGAGTGTGTGTGTGTGTGTGTGTGTGCGTGTGTATGGACTATCTTTGAAGGAAAACTCCCTTTACCAGGACTTAAAAAAATAGTCAATAATACAACAAATGTAAATATATTTCAAAATATGTAGTCTTGGATCACTGCTATACTAAAATTCAGAGTTCAGGCATGGAAAAGAGTGGCTAAGCAATTTTCTTAGTGTCAAATGCTAGAATTATCCCCTCATCTATGCGATTACTATAGATGACTACTACTTGTACTTCTGTACCAAAAATGACTCTAAAGCCAAAAAAGTTATATGTTAAATAATATGAAAATCCTATACTCTTTAAAATCACTAAATAAATATCATGAGTTTTCAACTTTGTTTGAATGATCACTTCATACACCTTTGTGAAAACCCCTTCAGTAGCTTTCACTTGCATTTAGAGTAAGATCATAATCCTGTAATAGCCAAGACAGTTAGGGCAATACAAGACCCAACTCCTCCTCTTCTCTCCCCCAGTCCCCTACTGTTTTTCTTGCTCTCTAGGTTCCAGTCTTAGGAGCCATTTTTCCATTTTGGAAATTCTCCTAGGTCTTTTCTGCCTTAGGGCTTTCATGGATGATTTTCTCTCTTCTAGAATTCTTTTTCTTTCATTTTTTGCATGGCAGTCTTACCCTTCACACCCTAGGATAAATGTCAAATGAGAGAGACCTTTCTTACCTTCTATCTAAAATAGACTTCATACTCAAATAACCACCAAAGTTATTCTCTCTCACAGAACCAAACTTTTTTCTGATAACACTTATCTCACAAAGTATGCGTGTTCTTTTGTGTGTTTGTGTTGTGCATCTTTCTCACTAGACTTAAGGTCCATGAGAATGGGAATCATTCTTCTGCAGAATAAAATGATTCACCTAGTACCTAGCATATTACACAAGCATAGTAAGTCATAAGTAAATAGTAGATGAAAAGAAGTTCTCCTTGATCTATGATTATCCTTCCTAATATACTTCTCCAGAATACTGGAAGCTGGTCATCATTTGAATTATTCTTTAAGCTTTTTATTAAATATTCAAAAGGAACATTTAAAAATGTCTAATATCTGACTTACTAATACTCATATCTGAGAAGTTAAATATCCTAAATTTATTTTTTAAATTATTTTTAGTTATAGTTGAACACGATACCCTTATTTTGTTTTATTTTGTTACATGGTGCTGAGGATCAAACTCAGTATTTCACATGTGCTATTCAAGTACTCTACCACTGAGCTGCAACCACAGCCCAAATATCCTAAATTTAACATCTGTATCATGATATGCTTCTCCAAAACATACAATTAGCAAATATTATTTGCCAATTGCTTAATTCATATTTCAGATTCATACCAACTATTTTGCAAATGAAAACTATATGAGATTCAAATAAGTGCCTTACCATTAAAAACGGACATGACTAAGGAAAAAAAAAAGGCTTTGACTGCAGTCTAAATCTGGGCTATGACAGCAGGCAAAAGAGGTTTAAACTTTGTTATGAACATTAGGAAATAATACTAAATTTTATTGTTCAAAAGATGTGCTGCTTTATTTATTTCTAGTTTTGCTCAAATTATTTTTCATTTTCAACTCGGAGGCTGAAAATATTTCCCAAGTATAAAGACAATCAAATCAGACTAGATGAGAAATACCTCCAAAAATTATCAATCCCCCCACATGATATTAATGTTTACTTCTCTGCAAGGTTTTCATCTGATGATTGGTACAGTTAATATGAAACTTGGTCCCAAGTATAATAAGTTAAGTAATAAACTTTTCCTCTCATCTCATTTAAGAGAAATTCTTTTTCCCAGGAAGTCAAACTGCCTATAAGAGGTAATTTACTTCAAAGGAACAATTTCCTACCAAGAAGGCATATCCAAAACTCTCAAATTATGACACTGTAATCTGATCTTATTACTAAAAGTACAAAAGCATCACGGGATGCAAAATAGAATTAGGCTTGGTGCTAACTCAATTATGTGATCCTCATTTTCATACCATTAATATTAATGGTGCTCCTCTTCAAATAAGCTGATGACTTCCATGCACCAAGAAAAGTAGCACACAGGACTTAACATTTCAATTTATGCACAAACACAAAAAATTTTTCTTTCCCCCCAAATGCACATTGCCTTCTTCAATCTGATATTTCCTTCCTTGTTTATGTTATTACTTGGAGGAATAAAGCCACAAAAAGAGGAGGTCCTGCAACATAATGGTAGAATAGTTGCCTGGTACACACAAGGCATTGGGTTTGACCAGTGAAGGAAAGAAAGAAAGAAAGAAAGAAAGAAAGAAAGAAAGAAAGAAAGAAAGAAAGAAAGAAAGGAAGGAAGGAAGGAAGGAAGGAAGGAAGGAAGGAAGGAAGGAAGGAAGGAAGGAAGGAAGAGAGAGAGAAAGAAAGAGAAAGAGAGAGAGAGAGAGAGAGAGAGAGAAAGGAAGGAAGGAAGGAAGAAAGAAAGGAAGGAAGGAAGGAAGGAAGGAAGGAAGGAAGGAAGGAAGGAAGGAAGGAAGGAAGAGAGAGAGAAAGATAAGAACAAAAGAGGGAACCCAGGTGGTAACAGGTGAGATACTGTCTTCAAAATTTAGTT
>JAJEJO010000921.1:1384223-1416012 GCA_020662805.1 Glaucomys volans
GAAAAGAAGGAAGGAAGGAAGGAAGGAAGGAAGGAAGGAAGGAAGGAAGGAAGGAAGGAAGGAAGGAAGGAAGAGAGAGAGAAAGAAAGAGAAAGAGAGAGAGAGAGAGAGAGAGAGAGAAAGGAAGGAAGGAAGGAAGAAAGAAAGGAAGGAAGGAAGGAAGGAAGGAAGGAAGGAAGGAAGGAAGGAAGGAAGGAAGGAAGAGAGAGAGAAAGATAAGAACAAAAGAGGGAACCCAGGTGGTAACAGGTGAGATACTGTCTTCAAAATTTAGTTTCACTCCAAGTTTTCTGAGGACTCTCCACACCGCTTTCCAGAGTGGCTGCACCAATTTGCAAACCCACTAGCAATGTGAGTGTACCTTTTTCCCCACATCCTTGCCAATAAATATTGCTGATTGTATTCTTGATAATAGACACTCTAATTGGGGTGAGATGATATCTTAAGGTAGTTTGATTTGCATTTCTCTTATTACTAGAGATGTTGAATATTTTTTCATATATCTGTTGATTTCTTGTAGATCCTCCTCTGTGAAGTGTCTGTTCATTTCCTTAGCCCATTCATTGACTGGGTTATTTGTATTCTTGGTGTACAGTTTTTGAGTTCTTTATATATTCTGGAGATTAGTACTCTATCTGACGTGTGTGAGGCAAAGATTTTCTCCCACTCTGTGGGCTCTCTCTTCACATTGCTGATTGTTTCCTTTACTGAGAAAAAGCTTTTTAGTTTGAATCTATCCCAATTATTGATTCCTGCTTTTATTTCTTGTGCTTTGGGAGTCATGTTAAGGAAGTCTGGTCCTAGGCTGATACGATGAAGATTTGGACCTACTTTTTCTTCTATTAGGTGCAGGGTCTCTGGTCGAATTCCTAGGTCCTTGATCCATTTTGAGTTGAGTATTATGCAAGATGAGAAATAGGGGTTTAGTTTCAATTTGCTGCATATGGATTTCCAGTTTTCCCAGCACCATTTGTTGAAGAGGCTGTCTTTTCTCCACTGTATGTTTTTGGCTCCTTTGTCAAGTATGAGATACCTGTATCTATGTGGGTTTGTCTCTGTGTCCTCTATTCTGTATCATTGGTCTACCTGTCTATTTTGGTGCGAATACCATGCTGTTTTCGTTACTATTGCTCTGTAGTATAGTTGAAGGTCTGGTATTGTGATACCCCCTGCTTTGCTCTTCTTACTAAGGATTGCTTTAGCTATTCTGGGTCTCTTATTTCTCCAAATAAATTTCATGATTACTTGCTCTATTTCTATGAGATCCATCATTGGGATTTTAATTGGAATTGCATTAAATTTGTATAGTGCTTTTGGGAGTATGGCCATTTTGATAATATTAATTCTGCCTGAATATCCAAGAACATGGGAGATCTTTCCATCTTCTAGGTTTTCTTTAACTTCTTTCTTTAGTGTTCTGTAGTTCTTGTTGTAGAGGTCTTTAACCTTTTTTGTTAAATCGACTCTCAGGTGTTTTATTTTTTTTTTGAGGCTATTGTGAATGGGGTAATTTTCCTAATTTCTCTTTCAGAGGATTCATCACTTATGAATAAGAATGCAGTAGATTTATATCCCACTCCTTGGCCTATACCCAAAGAACTTAAAATCAGCATACTACAGTGATGCAGCCACATCAATGTTTATAGCAGCCCAATTCACTGTAGCTAGATTTAACCAACCTAGATGCCCTTCAATAGATGAATGGATAAAGAAACTGTGGTATATATACACAATGGAATATTATTCAGCCATAAAGAATAATAAAATTATGACATTGGCAGGTAAATGGATGGAATTGGAGAAGATCATGTTAAGTGAAATAAGCCAATCCCAAAAAACCAAAAGGCAGAATGATTTCTCTTATAAGTGGTTGATGACACATAGTGTGGGTGGGGGGAGGTACGGGAAAAATGGAGAAGGGATGGATTGTATAGAGGAAAATGAGGGGTGGGGAAGGGGCAGGGAAGGAAAGATAACATAATGAGACAAACATCTTTACCCTATGTATATGTATGAATAGGCAAATCGTATGATTCTACTTTGTGTACAACCAGAAAAATGACAGTTTTACTCCATTTGTGTACAATGAACTGAAATAAAAAAAGAAGAAGATCTATTCTATGCTTGTATAATTATGTCAAAATGGATTGTAGTGTTATGTATAACTAAAAAGAACCAATAAAAAAAGAAAAAAAATCACAAAAATGTAAAAAAAAAAAATTCATTCCATCACTGGCTCAGATATGATCAAAGGAAAGATAAAATTCAACCAGAATATAAATTGTAGCTCACCCTCAAAACAGTATGAAATGAAAAAAAAAGAATGAATGATAATGAAAACATGGAAAAATACTAATATTTGGGAAATTTAGATTAAGGGAAAATAGGCATTTTTCTGGTTTTCAATTTTTCTTGTAGGTAAATTACAGTAAAAGATTAAAATGTTTTGCAAACAAGAGAGAAATCTTATTGTTACATGATTTGCATTTCTTTGATATTTTTGTGAAGATGAATATTCTTATGTTTGATTTGTTTTGAATCTCATTTACCAAGTTTTCAGTGTTTATAAACTTTACATTTTTATGAAGTAAAATTGATCACTTTTTGTATTTATTTATTCCATTATATTTACATCTATATTATACTATCAGTTAAATCATATTTTTGTTTAAAATTAAAGCTTTAATTTAATTAGTGGAAAAGTAACATACTCAGAAAGTTTAAAAATAAAATGAAAAGGTACACACACACAAAAAAAAAAACAGTATGAAATGAAGAGAAAGTTTCCTTTAATTATAGACATCAATGCCTTGGCAAAAAAATAAAAACTCAAACACACACATACATATACATGTAACAGTATTCATATTTTATAATTCCCAAAAAAAGTTTTTTAAAAAAATTCTATCTTTGAAGCAACAATCTAATTTCTTACTTGAAAAGAGAGATTCAAATGACTATTTAAGTCAATATTTAATGGGCCTTGAAGACATCTATTAATACAGGAAGGAATCCCCACTCTCTGAAATAGCAAAAAATAACAGAATACCAGGTAGAGTGGAAGATTTCCTTACTGTACTTGTAATAATAGTTTAATCTAAAATAAAAATATAATCTCTTGTCCTTGGAACATTTATGGAAAATAAAAGCATTGCCTACCCTGATGACTTTCTGAGCTTTTGCAAGTTTCCTAATGATATCTGATTAGGGATGTTACGTAAATAACATTAAAAGGTATATTTGCACATGATGGTTAGTTTTGGAGTCACCTTCCGATGTTTGGTCAAACATTGTGCTGAATGTTTCTGTGAAGGTGCTACTTTGGATGAGATAACATTTAAACAGGTGGACTGTGAATAATGTAGATTACTCTCCATGGTGTGGGTAGACCACATCCAATCAGTTGAAGCCTTAATAGAACAAAGACAGACCTCCCCATTAAAAGAAGGAATTCTGCCAGCAAACTGCCTACAGACTTGAAGGGCACCTCTTTCCTGAGTTTCCAGCCTATTGGCCTTTCCCATCAGATTTTGGAGTTACCACGATTCCATAACTGCATGAGTTGACTTCTTAAATGAACTTCTCTGTATATTGACTCTGTTTCTTGGGAGAACCCCAATTAAAACAAGCACACATAAAAACTGATCTATGAACATCTATTTTAAATTTACTTCTATAACAGATTTTAGCCATTATCTTCATATTACTTATATAATGTCAGTTCAACATCACAAAACAAAAAGGTTCTAGAAAGCTGTGTTCATATTTACTTATGAAACTAATTGGAGAGACAAGAATTTCTTACCTGATTCCTTTTCATTTAGTGTGTCAATAAGTGTGTTCATAGGGACCGAGTCTATCCCAAGACAAATGGCTCCTGAACCCTGTAAGGAAAGGCTTCATAAAATAGGAGCAAAGTAGCCCTGTAGTGAGAACATTTTCCTTCTAGTACTTGAATTCATTATTGCAGCCAGAGCAACTGCAATTAAGAGAAAGAACAGTCCTAGCACCCAGTGAGAGCCTTATAAATAGTTTCTATTGTCAGGCAAAATACCTTTGACTGGATTCACGTGAACTCACATTGCATTAGCTGCATAAAAAAAAGTGAGAGAGATATTATAAGAGAGAGGACTAACAGCGGAGCTTTTTTCTTTTTACAGTGGTTACCTCTGAAAAAGCTCTATGCACAGTCTATTGAGCATTGTGGCCAGAACTCCCAGCTTCAAGGTCTCCATGTCACAGATGGTTTATCAGGAGAAAAATGATAATGTCTGAAAACTGCACGGGTTTTTATTGTTAATGGGGGCAAGGAAAGGAACAGACTGATATACTAAGAATAATGAAAACATCATTCCCCTAATTATACAATAAAATCACAGATGAAACAAACTGCTAACTTTAGGTACAATGTTTGTTGAAATAAGGTTTATGATTTTGAAGACAAAGGAAGAAGGAGACTTACCTCTTATCCCCACGACTCTGCATCTGTGATTTCCAAGGCTACTTGATTAATTTCAGGTGTCATTTTCCAGGAACAAGAAAGGGCAGGATAACTGGAAAATTTTTCTTATTGCTTGTGATGTACACACTCAACCATCTTTGGTTCTTATTTTCTGCTAGAAGAAATATATCAGCCAAGAACATTACACAGTTGGGCACATAAGTGGTTTGCCAAAAAGTACTTACAATAAGCATGCCTGAAATAAAAATGTCCACTTCCCTGGGGGTCTTTTGGGCTCATATTTCTTTAAAATAGACCATAGTCAAGAATTTTGATTGTTTATGTTCAGAAACAAGCAGCGACAGTGACAGAATACCCTACAAAGGCAGTATGTGATTGCTCGGACACTTAGAGGTTCGTCTGCCAGAAATTACGTGCTTCAAGAAAAAAACATTTTCCCTTTCTTTCAAGAAGAAACTATTTATGTTAATTTAATAGAGAGGGGATAATTCCAGTTGTTTAAATATTCCTTACTTGATCAGGAAAAAACAGAGACAGTAGATATTTCCTTTTGTATGTTATTTGCATTGGAATAAACATCTATTTCAGCTCTTTTGTCTGTTTGAATTCCTCGATATCTTCTGCCTTTGTGTAAATTGTCATACACATTGTTTGCATGGTGCCTAATGTAATTTCCCTTTATTTAGTATTCACAGATGTTTTATACCATCTTTGCTAATATACCCCACATCCTTGCCAACACTTATTATTGTTTATATTCTTGATAATTGCCATTCTGACTGGAGTGAGATAAGTTATGTCCTACTTGATGTTTCAGAGGAAGGAGGCCTCTACTAATTGAGCTGATGCTTTCAGTTGTAACTCAAGTCATGGTGATTTTCATCCTAAATCAGTCTGAAGTTTTAAAATACAAACATTTCCATTCCTCTACATGGAGAAAGATGATGTCAAGGAAACATTTTTGAAAATAAGCTTTGAGTGTTGTTGATTTTCATCATGTGTTTGAATGAAGGTCAATCAGAGACTCAGAATATAATCCAGAATATAAATGCGGCAATCTATAGGAATATATTAAAATATGTGATTAAACTTCCAAATTTATTGACATAAACCTGTTTTCTCCCCCCGCAGAAAAGGTTGATATGAATGAAGTGTTTTAATGCAATTAAGGGTCTTATTAGCTATAAAAAAAAGAGATAATTTCAAGAGTGATTAAAGGAATTGTTCTAATGTCAGCAAATTCATCTTTTTTTTATATGTTCTAATTGGTTATACATGACATAGGATGCATTTTGATACATTATACACAAATGAAGCATAATTTCTCATTCCTCTGACTGTACATGGTACTGAGTCACACCAGTAGTATAATCATACAAGTATATAGTGTAATAATGTCTATCTCATTCCACATCCTTCCCACCCCCACTGCCCCACCCTTTCCCTCCCTCCTCTCTGCATAATCCAAAGTTCCTTCATTCTTCCCTAACCCCCATCTCTCTACTATGGATCAGCATCTGCTTATCAGGGAAAACATTCTGTCTTTGGTTGCACCAATATGCAGACCCACCAGCAATGTATGAATATACCTTTTACCCCCCATCCTTGTCAACACTTACTATTGCTTATACTTTTTTTAAATTCATTTAATTTTGATCCATTGAACACAAATGGAGTACAGCTATTGTTTCTCTGGTTGTACACAAAGTACAGTCACACCATCTGTGTATTCATACATGTACACAGGGCAATGATGTCTGTCTCATTCTGTTATTATTCTTACCCCCCCTCACCCGACCCACCCCTCCCTTCCCTCTATGCTATCTATCCTTCCTCCCTTCTTGCCTCCCTTCACTCTTGATAATTGACATTCTGACTGGAGTGAGATGAAATCTTAGTTTTCATTTGCATTTCTAATTGCATCTCTAATTGCTAGAAATGAACATTTTTTCATATTTTCGTGGACTGACTGTATGTCTTTTGTGAAGTGTCTGTTCAGTTCCTTAGCTCCTTTATTGATTGGGTTATTTTTTGGTGTTAAGTTTTTTGAGTTCTTTATATATCCTGGAGATTAGTGCTCTATCAGAGTTGTGTGTGGTAAAGATTTTCTCCTATGCTATAAGCTCTCTTTTCATGTTATTGATTGTTTCCTTTACTGAGAAGAAGCTTTTCATTTGAATCTATCCCATTTATTGATTCTTTTTTTTTTTTTAATTTTACTTCTTGTGCTTTGGGAGTCCTAAGCCAACATGATGAAAATTTGGGCCTACTTTTTCTTTTATTAGGTGCAGGGTCTCTGTTCTAGTGCCTAAGTCTTGGATCCACTTTGAGTTGACTTTTGTGCAGGATAAGAGATTGAGGTTAAATTTCATTTTGTTATATACGGATTTCCAGTTTCCCAGCTCCATTTGTTGAAGAGGCTATCTTCTCTCCATTGTATGTGTTTGGTGCCTTTGTCTATTATGAAATAACCATATTTATGTGGGTTTGTCTCTTTGTCTTCTATTCTATATCATTGGTCTATATGTCTCTTTTGGTGACAATACCACATTGTTTTTGTTACTATTGCTCTGTATTATAGTTTAAGGTCTGGTATTGTGATGCCGCATGCTTTACTTTTCTTGCGAAGGATTGCTTTGGCTATTCTGGGTCTCTTATTTTCCCAAAGGAAATTTCATGATGGCTTTTTCTAGTTTTATGAGGAATGTCATTGGGATTTTAATAGGAATTGTATTGAATTTTTATAACGTTTTTGGCAATATGGCCATTTTGACAAAGTTAATTCTGCCTATTCAAGAGAATAGGAGAACTTTCCATCTTCTAAGATCTCCTTCAATTTCTCTATTTAGTGTTTTGTAGTTTTCATTGTTGAGGTCTTTCAACTCTTTTGTTAGATTGATTGCCAAGTATTTTTTTTAAGCCTATTGTGAATAGGTCGGTTTTCCTAATTTCTCTTACAGTGGGTTCATCACTGATATATAGAAATGCATTTGATATATGGGTATTGATTTGATATCCTGCTACTTTGTTGAATTCATTTATGAGTTCTAGAATTTTCTGGTGGAATTTTTTTATCTTCTAAGTATAGAATTATGTCATCTACAATTAGTGATAGTTCGAGTTCTTTTTTCCTATTCATATCCCTTTCATTTCTTTCATCTGTCTGATTGCTCTGGCTAGAGTTTCAAGGTCAATGTTGAATAAAAGTGGTGAAAGAGGGCATCCTGTCTTGTTCCAGTTTTTAAAGGAAATGCTTTCAATTTTTCTCCATTTAAAATGATGCTGGCTTTGGGTTTAGCATAGATAGCTTTTACAGTGTTGAGGTATGTTCCTACAATCCCTACTTTTTTTAGTATTTTGAATATAAAGAGGTGCTGTATTTTGTCAAATGCTTTTTCTGCATCTATTGAGATAATCATATGACTCTTGTCTTTAAGTCTTTTGATGTGATGTATTACATTTTTTGATTTTCAAATGTTGAATCAAACTTGCATCCCTGGCATAACCCCAGTTGATTGTAGTGCATAAAAACATATCTTTTTAGTATGCTTTTGTATGTGACTTGCCAGAATTTTATTGAGAATTTTTGCATCTACATTCATTAGGAATATTGGTCTGAAGTTTTCTTTCCATGATGTGTCTTCATCTGATTTTGGTATCAGTGTGATACTAGCTTCATAGAACGAATTTGGAAGGGTTTCCTCCTTTTCTATTTCATGAAATAATTTGAGAAGTATTGGTGTTAATTCTTCTTTGAAGGTCTTGTAGAACTCAGCTGAGAAGTCGTCTGGTCCTGGGCTTTCTTTGGTTGGTAAGCTTTCAATGGTGTCTTCTATTTCTTTGCTTGAAATTGATCTGTTTAAATTGTGTATTTCCTCCTGCCTCAGTTTGGGTAGATCATATGTCTCTAGAAATCTGTCAATGTCTTCAAAATTTTCAATTTTATTAGAGTATAAATTTTCAAGTTTCTAACTATCTTCTGTATTTCAGTAGTGTCTGTTGTGATATTTTCTTTTTCATCATGAATTTTAGTAATTTGAGTTTTCTCTTTCTCTTCATTAGTGTAGCTAAAGGTTTATCAATTTTATTTGTTTTTTCAAAGAACCAACTTTTTGTTTAGTCAATTTTTTCTTTTATTTCAATTTCATTGATTTCAGCTCTGATTTTAATTATTTCCTGTCTTCTACTGCTTTTGGTGTTGATTTGTTCTTTTTTAGGGCTTTGAGATATGTTAGGTAATTTGTTTGTTGACTTTTTATTCTTTTAATGTATGAGCTCAATGCAGTGAACTTTTCTCTTAGCATTGCCTTCATAGTGTCCCAGAGATTTTGATATAGTATAGTAGTATTCACATTTACCTCTAAGTACTTTTTTTATTTCCTCCCTAATTTCTTCTGTTATCCATTTGTCATTCAATAGCATGCTATTTAGCCCCCAGGTGTTGGAGTAGCTTCTATTTATAGTGGGCACCTAGTAAGTAGCCCTCATACCTTACAATTTCCCGTCTTCTGGTGACTCCCCATAGCTGCATGCACACAGTGCATGTTTCCAACATACGCATATATATGACTGATTCTAATATCCTGGCTATAGGGAAATAAGCTGGGCCAAAGTCTCACCCCTGAAATGGAAGTCAGGAGGAGGGGGTGGATAGTTAAAGATGGGTTGATTTGGTTTCTCTTCAAGGTCTGAAACCAGAAATATCAAACCTGGGCACTGTAAGAAGCTCTACTTTCAATCTTGTGTTCTGAGGAAAACAGAAAGTAGATTCATAGAGAGAAAAACTAAGTGGATAAAGAGCAAGCAGCAAGACATAAGAGAGAGCCAGAGAATGAGGAGAAAGAGAGCACACTAGCATGTTCAGATCAATTTTGTCAGTCTATTACTGTAGTCCAACTGTAACCCCGATCTTGAGGCTTGCACATATTATTAGGATATACTTTCATGTTTTGCCTTTATTGTCCTAAGTAATTCCCCATTATTCACTAGTAAAATAATCCTAATACATATAGATAAAATAATAGCTTGCCTCAACTTAAAGAAAGAAAATTCTAGAAAGAACAAATGGGCTCCATAAATAAAAAAATTAAAAAAAAACAAGATCATAGTTTTTTTAGGATCTATAAACCATTAAGGCAAAACCAAGTTCCTTTTAGGCAGTAAGTAAAAGTTGAAAGATTCTTTGCGTATTAGAATTAAATGAAATAGACACATTATGATCATAATTAGGAAACAAAAGCACCATCCATGTCAATCTAAATTGTTTCAGTTTGCCTTCAAGATTTTAAAATAAAATATCTTCACCTCTGCAAAGAGATTTTCCTCCAGCATCTCTAGTCTGTTTAGTGATGAGGTAAGAAAATGAATTATATATATTTTAAATTTCTCTACTTTCAAAAAGAATATTTGGTCAACTCTGCTAATCCACCCTCCCTACCATGCTCATTTCAGTTACTGATTCGTTATCCAACTCTGCATAAATCTCCTGGTAGCGCTGGCGTCACTGAAGATACGTCCCAGCGTATGTCAACACTGCTTCCTTCAGCTCTGTGAGGAGGGAAAGCTGTACTTGTTGAAGAGCTTTGCTCCCCTTCTTTCATGCTTCTTTACCAACCCCAGGCTTCCTTCCTCTTCATTTGGGGAGCCTTTCCCAAGTCTGTACATTAGGGTGGAAGGGATGGGAGGAGGGGCTCAGGTTCTGTTGAACAGCTGGGGCCCATCACTTCTCATTGCAGGTCTTGGGGAGATGTGGTTGACAGAGTGATGCACAGAGCCTGTCCTAGTTAATGACTTCACCATTCTCCATCATTATCCCCATCATTAGGAAATTAGGAGGACAGAAGGTATTTACTGTAAACCTGCCACCTCCCAAGGAGAGATAAATAGAAACTGATAAATGGGCTCTTCTGGTGCTGTTCGTCTATTAACCTTCTGCTTCCCAGCTCCGGCATATGCATGCCATCCTTCCATTAATATCCAGTAATTGGCATGGCAGCGGGCAATACAATCATACCTTTACTGTGAGCGTCCCTCCGTGTGGTGTGCCTGTGCAAGCACACAATTACAATCATAATGAAGCTTTGCAAAACAGTCCAGTTGAAAGACATTAGGCAGTTGTTCCCTAGCTGTAACACCAGCCTCCCATAGTCATTCAGCACTTAACTCTTCGCTAGCCTGGGCACTGGCTGCCATTGCTAATCTTTCTGCTGTCTTTGTACACATTCCAATCTATTCTTTAAAGGTACATTTGCTTTTTTAAACAGCTTTTCTCTCCCAACCTGGTGCTCCTTAGGAGTAAAGCCATAGCCAACCTATGAATGATTCAGAATCACTTTACCTGGTTAACTGACTACCTGGCATGAGGGAATGGAGTTTCATCTGTAATGTGGCTGATGATGATCACTGAGGTGATACCCTTCATTTGTATCAACCCCAGTTGAGAAAAGAGCTGTTTAATAGTGTTTCCCAAGGAGATTCTGTGTTCTTTAGCACATTCCTCACTAAATAAGAGGGAAGAGAGGATGTATCTCATCAAATTTATTCCCTGCATGATAACAGAGTAATAACTTTGGTCCTTTTATTAGGAAAGACACCATCCTTTATGTTCATCTGCTCAAAAACATTTGGGGATCCTGAAAGATCATGAATCCCAGGAAATCCTGAAAGAGTTCACAGAAAACTAAGGCCCACAAAGAGAGGCACCTCATTCTGTTATCCATCTGCTCAAACTGTGGCTGCAAAATGAACATTTGGTCTCTTGCTTCCCTGACCTATTTCCCCTCCAGTTAAATTCCAGTGTTTACTATGAAGACTTTAAAAGAGTGGCTACAATGTGCAAACTGTTTCACAGGATGAAACATGAAAAGCAAAGGAAAACACTTTTTTTAAAGCACAGGACAGGTTCTGTGAAATGAATCAAACTGATTCTAAATATAGCCCTAAGAGAAAAAATCGAATCAAATCAAAAGTCAGTTGCAAGGGGGGAGGTGAGGAAGGGGAGAGGTAATATCATCAAAGAAATAAAAAGCAATAAAAAAAACTGAGAAGAAAATGACATGACAACCTTATTACTGGTGTTCAGGAACCATAGCCTCTCTGTCAGAAAAATACCAGATCACCCATTTGAGAACTTCATAAAACTAAATGATCAATAGATTATAGCCCTGGTCCTCCTTCCACACGGCATAAAACAAATAATAATATCTCCAATAAATATAACAAATAGGGCAATCTTTCCCATCTCCTGCAGACCCTGGACAGAACATGCTATAAGATCTTTTCATTTCCTCTTCAGGAGGATACTAAGCAGCTTGCCAGACTCCCAGTCAAGCACAGCCTCCCCAGCTGTCTTCCCATCATCCACCTTTAACTACAGAATCTGGATATAGCTGGGTGGCCTTGCACTCCTAGAGGCTTTCATTCTGCAGAAAGACCTAGAGGCAGACCCTCTGTCATTCAGTATTCTTTTAACTAAAACTCTCCAGGCACACACCAGCACACACCTCTTGTATAAGCATAAATTATGTTTGTAATCATGATCCAATGATGGGCTGAGATTGATATGTATTCTACCTCCTCTTCACTTTTCCTCATGTTTATGTCTTCATGTCTTTATGAAGCCCTTTCACATCATCTCTTCTGGTTCATAACATAGAGTAGAATAATAGTGAATGTACAGTATTAGGATCCCTGTTATACAACTATGGAAACTTAAGACTCACAGAAAGGATAAGTGACTTTCCCAGTCCACAGAACTAGTACTAAAATTTTTCCTCTTTAAGGCAACTGTGTTATTACCTCTAGCGGCCACTGTTCACAGTGTTTTCCACTCCTGGGACACTCCTGCGGTTGGGCAACATGGCTGCCCTGAAATACACTAGATACACTAGAATCAGGAAGAAACTATCCTAGATATTTCTTTAAAGTTTGATGAGTTTTACCTTTCTCATCAATGAGATGAGGTGATAGTAATAACAACCCCTACTACATAGATAAATCTGTGCTGTTACACATATATATTTATATTGTTAATATATGACAATATGAAAAATACTTCTTAGTGAACTTCCTTCTTTGACTTTCTCCTCCTCTTTCTTGTAATGGACACTTTACTTGTTGCCTCTTTAGTCTAAAAAAGTTAATGAAAATATACTTTGTAATAGTCCAACTCTTTGGAAATCAGTAAACTATACAACATAATGGCAACACTCCACTGAAGTACAATAAGATTAACCAGAGTTCTTCATTCCTGTGCTATGCTAGATTAATTTTCTTATGATCCCAAGTTG
The DNA here is from genome assembly GCA_020662805.1 of Glaucomys volans. Lineage (NCBI taxonomy): Eukaryota > Metazoa > Chordata > Mammalia > Rodentia > Sciuridae > Glaucomys > Glaucomys volans. Next base: position 1,396,974 of record JAJEJO010000921.1, read on the forward strand.
CCCCAATGAAGAATCAATCTCTCCTTTGTCTAATAGAGAACATACACAAAGGTGTTACAGGATCTGACTAAAATTAGTTATAATCAAGGCATATTTGTGCACATTGTAACATAAAACTATAATATGGCACATTTCAATTCTTCTGCTATTCTTACCACAAGGGATTTCTGACTTTCCTTATTTTGCCTTCGGTTCTCATTTATCACCATGAATGCTGTGTGTCCATGCTCTCAAGAGTATCCTTGTCTTCTATCTCTCTTCTTCCATGTCAAAAGGTTTATCAGTTTCACTTTCCAGTATCACAGTTGACCAGACTAAGTCTCTGTTGTTATTGTTGACATTTTAATTAAGCAGAACTATTTAATTGTCCAGGATTCCACCCTCACTTTTTAGACCATGCTTCAGCTCTCATTTGGGATTCTTAGGCTGGCAGGATACCCCCTTAACCACCCAGAAGGTTTTGGAAATACACGGAGTGATTTGTTATAATTAAAAGGACAAGTTCAGTAAGAGGCCTGATAAAAGATCAGTCTTTAAAAAATCAATTGTATTTCAACATATAGCAATAAGCATTCTGAAAAAAAAAAAAAAAAGAATTCCACTTATGAAAGAATCAGAGTAAAATGTTTAGAAATTAATTTACCAAAAGAAGTGTAAGACATTCATACTAAAAGTATAAAACGATGTTGAAGAAAATTAAAGATACTCCATGTTCATAGATAGAAAAACCTAATTTTTTGATGTTAACATGGAAATGGTGCCAACCCAATCTACAGATGCAATATGATCTCTATCAATATTCCAATTTTAATTATCTGAATTTCAATATCAGTATGTTACCAGCATTAACATACTGACATTAAAATTCACATGAAAATTTCAGTATCCCAGAATAGCCAAAACAACATTGAAAAAGAAACATTTGGAAGATTCACACCACCCAATTTCAAAACTTACTACAAAGTTAAGTAATCAAGACATTCTGCTACTGGCATAAGAATAATCACATAGATCAATAGATAAATCCAGAAATAATCTTTTACATTTGAAGTGAATAGATTTTTGACAATCGTTCCAGGACCATTAAATGGGAAAGAATAGTCAGTCATCTAACATATGATGCTGGGACAAGTGAATACCACCCACTTGAAGCTGGATCCCCAGCTCACAATATAAACAAAAAACAAAAACAAAATCTCAAAATGAATCACATATGTAAGAGTTAAAGGTCTAACACTCTTAGGTGAAAACAGAAAGTTAAATCTTTGCAACCTTGGATTAGACAGTAGCCATTTAGCCATGACCTCAAATACATAAGCAAATGAAGAAAAACGGGTTATCAGAAATCACTGAAATTAAAAACTTTTATGTTTTGATGGACTCCATTAAGAAGGTAAAAGAGCTGGGTATGATGGTACATGCCTGTAATCCCAAATACTCAGGAGGCTGAGGCAGAAGAATTGCAAGTTCAAGGACAACCTGGGTAACTTAGTGAGACCCTGTCTCAAAATAAAATAAAAGAAGGTCTGGGGATGAAACTCAGTGGTACAGCATTTGCCTAGCATGCTTGAGGCCCTAGGTTCAACCCACAGAACTGGGAAAAAAAAAAAAAAAAAGATAATGCTCAGAATGAGAATGAGAGAAAAATATTTGCAAATAATATATATGATAACAGGTTTGCGTATGAAGAACTCTTACAACTCAACAATTTTTAAAATACTAAATTTAAAAATGGGCAGAGAATTTGAATATATATTTCTTGAAAGATCATAAACCAAGAGCCAATAAGCACATGAAAAGATGTTCAAAGTTGTTAGTCATTGGGGAAATTACAAATCAAAATCATAATAGTATGTCACTTTACATCCACATTAATGAACTATAATAAAAAAAAACAGGCAATAACAAATGTAGAGGAGAATGTGGAAAAATTGGAACTCTATACGTTAGCAGTTGTATAAAATGGTGTAACTGCTGTGGAAAACAATCTGAAAGTTCCTCAAAAGGTTAAACATAGAGTTTTCACATGACCCAGCAATTCCATTCTTAAGCATTTACAATAGAAAATGATCATGTAGGTCCACAAAAAATTTATAAATAAATGTTAATAGTGACATAATTCATAATAGTTAACAAGTGGAAACTACCCAGATATCTAACAACTGATGAGTTGATAAATATGGTATATCCAAAAAATGGAATAGCATTTATCAATAAAAAAGGAATGAAGTATTGATATATGCCATAGCATGGTCGAATCTTAAAAACATTATGTTAAATGAAAGAAGCCACATGTTATATCACGCAAATCTACAGAGACAGAAAGATTAGTGGTTTCTAGGGAATGAAATAACAAGAATGGTGCCTCTTTTGAGGGTGATTAAAGCATTCTGGCAATAGATACTGGTGATTTTACACAAATTTTTTAATTTGCTTAAAAAACATTGAATTATATACCTTAAAAAGGTGATATTTATGTTATGTGAGGTATTTAAAATTTTACTTTAAAAATGACAGAGACTTATTTTTGCAGTTCAGAAGGGAATCAAGTATATTAAACATTCTGAAATGTCACAGGAGCCCATTCAAAATACTTTTTTTGATAAATCACAATGGCATTTATTTCTGAGCTAAATTCTCTCTTTTCTTCTCATTCTCACCATTATAGGGAATCAATTATTTATGGTAGGAAAGGATCCAAATAAGAAATCAGATTTGGGACTAGTCCAGTTCAAACATGAGAAACTCAGGCATGTGTCATTTCACTTCTCTAGGTTCCTTTAATCATCTAAAGAGTGTGATGGTTAATTTTTTGTATCATGTTGACTGGATTACAGTGCCCAGATTTGGATCAACTTCTAGGACTTTCCATGAGGACAATCGTATGAGAATTAACACTTAAATCAGTGAATTCAAACAAAGCGGATTGCCCTTGACCCTGTGAGTGGGTCGCATCCAATCAAGTAAAGGCCTAAATGGAACAAAGACTAACTTCCCTTGAGTTAAAGAAATTTTACCGCAGACACCATTGGACCTAAAGAGCATCAGCTCTTCCTTTGTCTCCAGCTTGCCAGTCATGGGACAATTTTGGACTTTCCAGACTCCACAATGATGTAAGCCATCCTTAAAATAAATCTCTTCATATAGACAAACACATCCTATTGGTTCTGATTTTTTTTTCTCTTTCTTCCTAAGAACTTTGACTAATAGAAATAGTATGCCTTACAAAGATTTCAGATCTCTTCCATCTCCACCAGGTTCAGCAATGAAAAGAATATAGATTTTAAAAGCTCCAGTTGCATACAGAGCATATTCAAAGTTGCAATTGACCCTATCAATTCCACAAACAAAAATCAATTTAGTGCCTACAGAAATACTTGCATTGACTCACCTGCCTTGTAACTATCCTCTAAACTTGAGAATTAAATATAGTATTCCCTAAAAGTCTATGTGATCAGAATATAAAAGCAGATGTTCCTGTGTTAGTCAGTTTCTGTTGCTATGAAAAAATACCTGAGAAAATCAACTTAAAGGAGGAAAGATTTATTTTGTCTCACAGTTTCAGAGGTTTTAGTTCATGGTCACTTGGCTTCACAGATTTTAGCTTTTGGTGAGGCAGAACATCATGGTGGGGAACACATGGTGGAACAGAACTGCTTACCCCATGGTGGCCAGGATGCACACATAAAAAGAGAAAAAAACTTTACAGCAAGAACACAAATGACCCAATCAATAAATGGGCTAAGGAAATGAGCAGACACTTCACAGAAGAGGATCTACAGGCAATCAACAGATATATGAAAAAATGTTCAATATCTCTAGTAATAAGAGAAATGCAAACCAAAACTACCCTAAGATACCATCTCACCCCAATTAGAATGTCTATTATCAAGAATACAAGCAACAATAGGTGTTGGGGAGGATGTGGGGAAAAAGGTACACTCATACATTGCTGGTGGGATTGCAAATTGGTGCAGCCACTCTGGAAAGCAGTATGGAGGTTCCTTAGAAAACTTGGAATGGAACCACCATTTGACCCAGCTATCCCACTCCTTGGTCTATACTCAAAGGACTTAAAATCTGCATATTATAGTGATGCAGCCACATCAATGTTTATAGCAGCCCAATTCACTATAGCGAGATTGTGGAACCAAACTAGATGCCCTTCAATAGATGAATGGATAAAGAAAGTATGGTATATATACACAATGGAATATTATTCAGCCATAAAGAATAATAAAATTATGACATTTGCAGCTAAATGGATGGAGGTGGAGAGTATCATGTTAAGTGAGATAAGCCAATCCCAAAAAACCAAAGACCAAATGATTTTTCTGTTAAGTAGTTGATGGCACATAACTGGGGAGGTGGGGAGGTAGGGGAAGAATGGAGGAAGGATGAATTGTATAAAGGAAAGTAAGGGGAAGGGAGTGGGGAAGGAAAGATAATAGAATATGACAAACATCATTATACTATGTTTATGTATGAATATGCAAATGGTGTGATTCTACTTTGTACACAACCAGAAAAACGATAGTTGTACTCCATTTGTGTACATTGAACCAAAATATATAAGTAAATTTTAAAAAAAGAAAAAGAGAGAGGGGTAGAATAAGGGACTTCAATCAAGATATGCCTTTCAAGGACACACTCTCAAAGACCTACTCCCTCTAATTAGCCCCATCTCCTACAGATTCCAACACCTCCCAATAGTACCACCAGCAAAGCCTCAATACATGAGCTTCTGGAGGACATTTAAGATCCAAACCATAATAGTTCATATTATTTAAGGATAATCACCTGATAACATAGCATATATGTAACCATTTACTTTGCCCATGAATAAAGTCCTGATAGCCTTAAAAGCAGATGACATCAGTCTTTTTCATTATCAGTCATAAACGCCAAGTCCTCATTTTTAAAGTAGAGTCAGTTCTAAGTTATTTGGTAGCTGATTATCCAGATGTGCATTATTCAGAGATTTTTATATTCTGTTTATTTGGCAAGATGAGTTTTTGCCATTTCACAGCTCATTTGCACCTCTACCAGCTTTGCTACACTCATTGCTATCCCTGGCAAAAGATTTGGTGAGAGAGGCAGTTGATGCAAATGAGATTTTTAGATTATCCATGCTCTCCCTTCTTACCATGACCATGGATAATCAGGAATTGACTGTGCAAAGAGCATAGAATGCAATTAGGCACTGGATAAGGACAGCTTCACACATAATATCACTAGGAATGGCTTAAAGGGACTACCAAGTAAAGGGAGTCACCTTAAAAATTAGATGATGTTTTCTCATTAATGTTACCCGATGCTTTCTGAAATGTCTCCCGACAAATATTCCAAAACTTATAGTAATTTATCAACCAGTGTTGATGAATTGTTTTGCAGTGAGGAAAACAATTTCATTGACTTTCAGTGTCTAATGTATATATGGTGATTTTTTTTGGAGCTATCAGCAATCAAGTCATTCAAAAAGTGTGTAATTACAACTGGCTAACTTCCAGACAGAGTGCCAGATAGGTATTGAGGCTATGAAGATGAAAAGACAGCTCCTGTTTACATTTTGGTAGAAAAGCAGATAAATAAGTAAATTTTTCCATTTAACAAGAAACCAATCCTACTATAAGGAAATTCCCAAAGCGCTACAAGAAGAAAGATTCACTTATCTAATCTGACAAGTCAGATTTGTGAGGGAGGTAATACCTTAGCTAAGGAGTAAGGAATGTTTAGCAGTTAGATGATGATATAAGAACAAGGAAAGGTCATTTCAGGCAGAAATTAGATATGAACAAAAGTATGAAAATCAAGAAAAATTGATGTTTGGAGGCAACAATAGAAGTTCCATATCCTCAACCCTAAAGTATAAATCATGTAGAATCAATGATTCTACATACACTAGTCATGGAATTACCTTTTCTAAGAAAAATGGGCTTGATCCAATAAATAGTGAAAAGTCACTGAAGAATTCTGACTGTGAGTGTGAAATTGATATTTTAAATTGATCATTCCAAAGAGAGGATGGATGGGTTTGAGTAGTAGGAAAGAGAATCTGAACAAGAAAAATCTGTTGAAACTACCAATATGGGAACATCTTTGCTAAACAAAGATATTTGAAATGAGAATAATGGAAAAGAGAAACTTTGAGAAGAGCAATTTTTAGGACCATAGAATAATTCAATTAGTAGGAGATGCAAAGGAAAGGAAAGGCTATAATTATTTCCAGGATTCCAGACAGGAACATAGAACAAGGAACAAGTTGAGAAGATTTGATGGCAGATGAGTTTAGTATTGGCATGTTGACACCATCCAAGGAGAGATGAAAACATGTATTTAAATATTCAGATGTGAAGCTCAAGTACAATTAAAGCTGATGATACATATCTAAGAGTCATCGGCAAAGTAGTTAGAATTATAAGAGTGAATGAACTAAAGAGACGGTGTAAAGTATTGATTCTCATCTCTTTCTGTAAGTTGGAATCAATTGAAGAGATACTTATTATATTCAAGCATTGCCCCAAAATTTATGGGGTGTCACCAGAGTCCAAGATTAACTGGGTTAAGTAAAAATAAAGGTGGGTCCAAGACTATAAGTCCTTGAGGAACACAAAAAATAAATGGTCAAAAGTATATAAAGAGAACTAGAAGGGAAAAATATGCCACTTCTTTCAAACTCTCAACTCTATTCACTAGAATAGAATGAATGTGACATAATCCTTGTTTCAAAAATAAATATTGTGATATAGTGCTGTACTATCATTCCAGAAATCCCTGACCATCACAACAGCATCCACTTCAGAAGTTCAAATTCTATTTTACCGTTACAGAATCAATTAGCTGGCTATACCTCATTACAAAAGAGTTCCCAGAAGTTTCATTTCATTTAAAACATGGTGAATCATATATAACTAATCATACAAGTTCAATAATTAAAGAATTCAAAGATAGAAGCTAAGTCTTCTGAAATAAATATTTTCTTCTTAAAGATATATCTGTTTGGCAGTTTTATTTGTCCTGTTTTTCTTAAAGGACTGTTAGTTGGAAAATGGGGATAGAACTTAAATACATTATAGATTGAAATTTAAAACATAATGTACATATTCATATCTAATTTATAATATTCCACACCCAAGGTATTAGTGGAATGTTTTTCCCCAAAATTATATTATAGTTTTATTGATTGATGTAATATAAATACACTGCTTTTGGATGCAACTGAAAATGTGATTATGACCTCCAACAATGGTAATTTGAGTATTAATTTCCATCCATCTCAGCAACTGGCAGCGTCCATCAATTATACCATTAGCTGCCCAGTGATTGCAGCTGCAAGAAACAGAATTAGCGTTTAAGCTACTGTCATTCACCTGAAATTTTACAGTTCTAATTAGTGAGCCAGGAAGCCTGTCAACAACTAAATGTCGAATGATTGGCTTGCACAGCCAGCATTTCCCAGTCCTAGCCTACACTCACTCACCCAGCATTGTTGTGTCACTTCTTCCTAGTTCGGATTTCAAACTGTCAGAAATAAGACTCTTTCTTATTTTGGTTTCTGGCAGTATCCCTTAATAAGTAACAGAACATTGGACAGGTCCTTTGAGTCCACCTGCAGTCCGTAGAATTTATTTCATGTTCTATTCTACCTTGTCTCTATGCTACTGGTTTTTGCAAATCCAAATATGGTGGTTGTTATTTCACTCGTTTACTATAACATTTTTTGAAAACTTTATGGGTGCCAGGTACTTGCCTAGATATATCTGGGCTATAAGAGTACTAGTAGAAGAAGAGATCCTTGCTCTCAGGGAAGTTACATTCCAAATAAGGAAATAAGCACATTTGAAAAAAATCAACAGTTACATGGTTGAGAGTGTGAGGGAAGCTACTTTGAACTTGGTAGCTGGAGAAGACAGCTCCAGTAACATGTGAATCCAGTCATGCTGCTGAGATGGGGTCAACATTCAAAGACCCAGGAAGAGCATTCTAGTAAGAAGGTAAGAAGCCCTAGACAAAAATGAATGAAAGACTTTGAATATTGAGGAAAAGAAAATGGTCACTGTGGAATATAAGGGCAAGGGAAAAATTAGTCCAAGATCATTCAAAGTACAATGAGATGTCACTGGAGGTTTTTGAAATTATTTATGCTTTTAAAAGATTATTTCCTCTGGTTACTGTATAAAAAATGGATTATAATCCTTGAAAAATTCTTACATATTTATAGCAAAAAAATGAACAAGACTGCTTAGAGTAATATTGTTCATAACAACAAAAACTGGACATAGAACAAATTTTCACAATGGTAGAATTATAATCAATTTTGTGATGTTTTCTAATAGACTATAGTTATGAAAATTAAAACCATAGTGGGACATATAAACATGAGTGAATCAAAAATAACTATGGAAAAATTAAAAATAATAATAATTATGCATAGAAAAATCAAATTGCAAAATAATATACACTGGATGATTCCCATTTATATAAAATTCAGAAATGTATACAATATAAATAGTATTTTAGGATAAATACATATATGGTGAAAAATTAAGTAAATCCATGTAAATTTTGAATATACTCTAAGGTGACTTCAATGAGTCATACCATTGTATAATCTTCCCCTCTGCAGTGTAGGCTTCTAACTGATAGAGTATTGCAAAGATGAAGGGATGTGACTCTCACAATCATTTTCTATTATATAAGATTCCATCTTAGCATACTGAAGCAAGATATTCTCCCTCTGGCCCTGAAGTAAGCTGACATATTGTGAAAGAGCTATGACAAGGCCTATAAGGCAAGGAACTTTGAAAAGCTGAGAGCATCCCCAAGCCTATGGACAGCATGAAAACCAGAACCTCAATCCTATAACCATTATAATAAGAATTCTGCCAGCAACCTAAGAGCTGCAAGTAGATGTTTCCTCAATAGATCCTTTAAAGAAAATGCAGCTCAGCCAAGGACATCTCAATTGCAGCCTTCTCAATCTGAGACCAGAGGACCTAGCTAAGGCATACCCACAACCCTGATTCACATGAACTATGAGATAGTAAATATGTTGTTTTAAACCACTAAGCTTGTGATAATTTTGTTACATAGTAATATAAAACTTACACATAAATTAACAAAATCTGAAATAGTGGTTATTTCTGGGGAAGGTAGGGAAGAGAGGGGATGTGAAGAGGTTCACTGTGGACTTCAAAACTACTATTAACATGCTCTTTCTTTTTTTTATACCTTTGTTTATAGCCTTTATGCTCTTCGGAGCTTTATAGATAGGTATATACTTGCTTTTCCCATTCTGTTGTTCCTTTCTTAAGTATACAGTTTGTTCCAGATCTCCCATGATACCCAAATCCTCAGATGCTTAATTAAATTCCCTTATATAAAACAGCTTATTTGCATTTAACCTATATGCATTCTCCCATATATTTTAAATCTCTCTATATTACTTAACATACCTAATATGAAGCAAATTTTATGGAAATAGTTATTATACTATATTGTTCAGGTAATTATAACAAGAAAAAGTCTGTACATGTTCAGTACACATGCAATGCCTTTCAAATATTTTCAGTCTATGTTTGGCTATATCACTGGATGCAGAACCTGTGGATATGAGGAACCAACAGTATTTTTTCTTAAACTTTCATTTTCAATATTCTTTTGCTTGTTTAAAATTGTGTCTCTTGTAGAAAATATGTTGTGGATATTTTAAATCATATCTTAGAATATCTATCTGATGTTCATTGATCAGTTTCACCCATTTATGTGTATTATAATTTCTGTTATTTTAGGGCCTAATATTGCTGTCACTGAAAAATATTTTGCATTTTTGTTCCTTCTTTGTATTTCTTTTTGACATTCCTGCTTTCCATTGAGTAGATTAAGTGTTCCTATTTTGTTTATGTCATAGTGCCTATATTTGCTTTTGTAACAGATGGGCTTACCTTAAAGTCCATTTAAATTTTTCCCTAATGAGACCGTATGCTGACACATTACTTTGATCTCCATCAGTCCATTATTTTAGTCTGTAATTTTAGTTATAATTTAGTTCTGAAATTTCCCCAGGAATGAGGAGGATCCAGCAATCCACATTGCTTTGACATTTTTGTAGGATAAGAACCTTTTCATTATGTTTAGTTATGTTCTACTTATTCAGTTATGTGGCAGGCACATAACTGTTTTGTTATTAGTCTTTAAGCTTTCCACATACGTTACAGTATTTTGTGCAAATCATTTAATTTTTAGAGTGCAAAATAGTATCTGGTCCAAGTAGGTATTTAGTAAAGTTTAGTAAACAAGTATAAAGAACTGAATGATTATTCTCTCCATCATTATTTCATGAGTTCTCCGATAACAAGAAAGCTAATAAATTATTCCAACAGAGAATAAAGATCTTGTCCAGCCTCTCCTTTTCTATCTAGAAGCAGTGTGCTTCCTATCACTCATTTGAATCATTGATGCCACTCCATTTGTTCAAGAAACACGTGTTTACTTATCCCAAGCACTTTTAGCCACTTCCAACATATTGCTTTTAATTAAGCACCTGTTATATGCAAGTCATTGTGATTACTAATGTGCAGGATGTGAAAAATAATTTAGTGGGATCCACAATGAGCTTATCTTCCAGTAATGGGTGCCAGATATGCTCACAAACAATTATAATAGAAGATCTAATGTGATATATGCAAAAAGGGAATATAAATAGATGAATACAAAATAAAAAGAGAAAATTTATAAAAGATACTTGGACTGGGCTTTGGCAGAGTGTAGAATTTGATATTCACAAGTAAATGTGTTCCTCTTTCTCATCTTTGGGTCTTCATAATAGCTGCATATAGATCCTCTTAGCCTAGCTAATTCTCACTTGTTCTTTGGCTCTTAGTTTTGTTGTCTTGTCTTTCAGAAGCCTTCCAGCTCACCACTCTCACTTCCCTGAGCCTGGGTGCAGCACACTTCCTAAATGTGCCCCAAAAAGCCTGGTAAGTGAACTTTAACTTTTATCACAGTTCACTGTAATTTCCTGTTTGTTTACATGGTAGAATGTTTCCATGTCTGCTGAACTGTTAGCTAGAGGTTCACAGGCATCTATTTGTGTGAATTATTTTTACTGGGGAACAGAGTTCCCTGTGAAGACATTTTTAAGCAAGGACAAAAGAGAAAGAGAAATGGAGAATAGAATATGCATCTCTTCCTCAGCCTGTCCCCAGGGGCTGGATCTGACATCACTTTGTGAGGCATAGGGCATAAACAGTGCTGCTTGGTAGTTCAGGTAATGAAGTGCAACATAGAGGTTGGGCTCAGGGCATTTTTCACATTATGCTGAAAATAGCACATTACACCAACCCCATGGCAACATGGTGCCTTGAGAAATTGTAGAGTCAAGAATACAGGACATTGAATACTAGGGCAGGGCAACATACATGTAGAGGGATAATTAGCTATGAAGAAGTCAGGCACCTGCCAGAACAGCATTTGCAAAGGAAAACACTACAGGATTCCATAAACACATATGAAATACACTTGGGAATTTGCACCTACCTCAGGATGCTTAGAAAGAAAACAGAGGTCCCCAAGTCAGACAGATTTGAGGCAACAAATCTCTTGCCAAATTCAGACATTAAGACTGATGTAACTTCATCTGCCTAAGAAATGGTAAGGCCTCGAAATCTTTGTAGGAGTATTTTTATATTCCTAGTAGACTAATTAGATTGTCATTTCTTGAGAGTAGAGACTGTATCTTGTTAGAGTTACTATAACTTGATACAGTATGAGATACATACAATATATGGTCATTATGAAATTATTGACTAAATTAATCATAAATGGTATTAGAACTTAAAAGTATTCCTTCTAATCCAGGACTATTTGACTATATTGAATTGACTTCTGATTTCTTTTCATAAAATATTTTTAACTGAGCCTTTGAAAATGTATAAAATTTGTGCTTCTTAAATAATAAGTGTTCTTTCTTGACTTGAAGACTTTATACACATTATGTTATTGGGTTATATACTCCTTTATATCCTCTTATACTAGCTAATCCCTACTCCTCCTATCAGTTTATGTGTGTGTTGTTTGCATGGATTATTTGTGTCATAAAAACAGGTCTGTTTCCTTAGATAATTCAGTTTCATATGTGTGAACTGGAGTAAAATCACAAAGAGATTAAAGATATTAAGTGAACTTTCATTCTTCTGTCTGTTCAAACTACATCCATTAAAATATAATGTTATCTGGTATGAACAGATGAGTTTTCAAATGAATATAATTGATCTCCACTATAATTTGGTCAATGCTGAAGGATAAAGTTTTGAAATTGTGTACAAAGGGTTCTCTGTGAATCCCCAAATTTCCAAATTTGGAAATAAGGCCATGTTCAATGAATAATATCTCCTTACATTTGGACTATGGCACACCTGAAAAACTCTATATTATTCTCAAATTCTGCATTCGATTTCATATAAATTGCAAAACACATTCAGATCATAATGTGAGCACAAAGGCTAGAATATCATAAGCACCCTTTGCACTTACAAGACTGATTCTGTTTGAGGCCAGAAATTAAATCAAATGTCAAAACCTCCCTGTAAGAGAACATGATTTTCATACTAATAAGACAATGCATAGCAACCGAACTGATTTATTAATTTATTGAGTTTGTGTATTATTAAATAATATGTGTAGATTGTAGACTATGAGAGGACCACACTCTTGAAGGCTACACCCTTGCTGCAAAGAAGTAAATCAAACAAACAGAATTGTACAGGCTTTTACAAGGTTATATGGCCATGTAACACAGTTGCCCATGGGATGTCAGAGCAACTGGATGATCAAGCCATATGTCTTCCCTAGGAGCATATTTAAAGATTTATGTGTAAAGCTTTAAGGCACTCATATCAAGCTAAAATTTTCACTTCTATTGTCAAAAAGAGAATAAACAGTGAATAGAAGAATAAATATTTGGCCTGACAATGCACTGGGAAACAAATGCTCCAAAATGAAATTTTTAAAAAATTGAAATGATATTTGAATAAAACGAAAAAAAAAATCTTTTCCCATTTAAAAATATTTATATACAGGAACTAAGAAAAGATTATTGGGAGGGAATAAGGGAGGGGAAAATGAACCACTAGGGCTGATATGGAGCAAATTATATTCCATGCACATATGATTTTTATGTCAACATGAACCTTACTATAATGTACTAATAAAAACATTTAAAATATAGATTATTGAAACAGTGGAATTCCTGACACTTTCAGCTAGAGATGGGTGTCTGACCAGTTTATAGAAAAGGAAGATATCCTATACATACCCCCTCCATTCTCTTATAGTCTCTGATACACCCCTTGCTTAGGCAGACTCCCAACCAGAAAGTCAAAATATTAAAAAACCATTCAGAAAGGGAAGTGACTCATCTGAAAATATTTGCATTACACTTCCCACTGAGCAAAAAGCTTAAGGAAGGAGTCCAGTAACTTAGAAATAACAATGCTTTGGAGAAAGCTGAGAGTCCAATTAAACTTATCTTTGCAGGCAATTACTACACATATTGACTTCTACAATCTGCCTAAAATATGTATGTCCATATTTTACTAAAAGTAAGACATAATGCTTGGATGAAAGAACCCTCCCATTTATCTTTGTTTTCCACATCATAGTCTCCTATTCTCAAATCTACAAGAATTCCAGTCATTCTTTTCTTTGGGGATACCTTTTGGGGTTTTTTTAGCAATAAATGAGAGTCTTAAAAACTTAGGTGTATCATAAGGGAAATCTTTTAGTCAGTAATCAACCATTTCTTCATATAGTGACCCAATGCTTTCCTAAGACACTGGTTCTCTACTCTGTCCACCTGGTAGTTCTGTCTGCAGTGTTTCTCACTTGCTTAGTTTGCTACTAGGACAACATATTCCTATGTTAGCAGATAGCTCTTGCTGGTGGCATCAGTTTTTCTCCCAAAGTCCATAGGACAGATGCCCCAGCCATTCAAGACACTGTGCTCCAATGAGCATTGGTAATGTGTACATCCTGTGGAACACAACCCTTCATCCTCCATGCAGAATTGACACTTTTAGTTTTGTGTTGTGTAGGCTGCAAAATGGAACCTTTAGGTGGCAGGTATAAGGCTAGAATTAAGCAATGTTCCAATAGCTATGTGTTGTATCTTGATCCTGAGATAATTTGCCCAGAGTGAAACTTCTAATTTTCACAGAAATCTCAAATAAGTCACTCAGTAATAGGCCTGTCCCAGCATCTAATATCCTCTGGGTTTAGGTTACTCTCCCTCAACTTCTTGGATGAATTCTTTTTTTGGATAATCCACCTTAATTCCTTTAATGGCTCTGAAATTTAAAAAGCTATAAAGGCCTTCCTGCCACTACACTTCCCTTCAGAAAGATTTTGTTGCTATTCTGGGTAACTGGGGGAGGAGAGAAATGAGGGAAAGCAGAAGGTACCTTTCAAATAAATATATAGCATGGAGAAAGAAAAGGACCAGAACATTGATAATGATGATTAAGTTCTTTCTCTATGCCAGGCACATGTCAACTAATTTCATCTTCAAAACAATTAGGAGATATGATAATTCTCAGTTTACAGGAGGAGGAAACTGAAAAATAGACAGATTACACAATATACTTAAAATCACACACTTAGTAAACAATAGAACCAAGAACAGAATCCAAACATTCTAATCCAGAGCCTGTGCAATTAACTATTACACCATAGTAATTCTGTGACTTACTCTGTCACAGTATTTTTGGAAAATTACCTTTGCAATTATCTTTGCTCTGACAACTAAAAGGTCCTAAAATAAATGACATCCCAGGAGCATGAACACATCTTGTACCCAGAACTTCACTTTTAATTCCATTGTTCCATAAAAAGACCATGCATGGAAGCTTGAAGAAATGGCTGGTTGTAGAACTGGAGCAGGGAACACAGAAGATGACATTGAAACATCATTTACTGCCAGAAGGTAAAGACGTGCTTACACACACATATGCACATCGCCCCCAAAAGGTGGTAATATGTTAAAGAGGAACACAACTCCCAATAGACAAAGCTGAAACAATTTCAGCAACAAAATAGAGTACTGCACAATTAGTATGTATATTTACAAATCAAATACTGTCCAACTGCCCTCCATGTAGTTTTAAATTTTGAGATAGGAGAATGTCTTCCTACATCTTATCATGGATATAAATCTGAAACATTGCCAATTTAGAAAGTGAAGAATGATAATCTGAATATAGCCATAATTTTATTTATTTGCATGAATGAAAGATAATATCTATTCATATACTTAAGAATCACCTGTATTTTCTGCTCAGTGAATCACTGGTTAATATCCTTTGCCAATTTTTCTTTTGAATTATTGGACTTTTTAAAATAATTTCTTAACAATTAGCTGAACTCATTTAATCTTTTAAATATTAAGGTTCCACATAATGATTTCGAACCTTTATATAAATACTCCCACATGCCAATTTCTATTTACTTATTTATCTTGTGAATTTATTTATTTATGTATTTTTAAATATTTTTTAGTTGTCAATAGATCTTTTATTTTATTATTTATTTGTATGTGGTGCTAAGGATGGAATCCAGGGCCTCACACATGCCAAGCAAGCACTTTACCACTGAGCCACAAACCCAGCCCTGAATCTATTCACTTTTATAAACAAAACTTTTATTTTGGGGAAGTGTCTTGGCATACATTTAAAATTTCTTCAAGGGTTATTGGGGTATCATTGGCAAATAAAATTGTATAACATTGTACAACATGAACATATATTATGAAATGATTACCACAATCAAGCTAATGACATGTTTGTCACCTTACATGGTTATGAATTTTTATATGTTGTGAAAACATTTAACATCCATTCTCTTAGCAAACTTAAAGTACACCTGCAGCATTGTTAAGTATACTTATGTTTCACACTGAATGGACAAGTGTTGACAATTTTAAAAATTCTAGTTTTGAATTTACCATTTGCTTTTGGAATGGTGATTATGCTAATTAAAACAGTGTAGTAATGGGAAGAAATTGTTAAAATGACTATCACTAAAGTTTATATATGACTACTGAAATTTCAGATGAAAGTCCAAGTTCCTCAAAAAATATGTTTTCAATGGCAGCATGTATGGGTTATTTAAATGGTCCCTAAGAAAATCTTGTTCAATAATCCTTTGAGCTTCAACAAAGTATAATCCTCAGTTCTAAGCAAGAAAAAAAATTTTCAACCCTCAAAAATCAGGTAAAATTCACTTTAAAGAAAATATTTTGTAGATATTTCCCATATAGAATTTTTGCATAACATTTAGTCAAATTAATCTCCAGGTTTTATAAAGAAGTCAAAAATCTTAATACCAAAAATAAAAACCCACTCAATAAATGTGCTAAGGAACTGAACAGACACTTCACAGAAGAAGAAATGCAATTGATCAACAAATATATGAAAAAATGTTCAACATTTTTAGCAATTAGAGAAATGCAAATCAAAATTACTCTAAGATTTCATCTCACCCCAGTCAGAATGGCAATTATCAAGAATACAGACAGCCATTTTGCGGCTTCCCTGGCAGAGAGCGACCATCTGGGACTTCCTGAGCCCGCAGAGCCGAGCTCCGGTCTTCCCCGCGACTGAGCAGAGTCTCCTGGGTGGTCTGGCCTGGAGGGGCTGGAGTCTCTGGCTCCGGTGGCTGCCTCTCAAAGAAGCATTGATCATTCCCAAACTGGAGGAAGTGGAACAGCAGATTCTTGGGTCACCACTTGATCAAGCACCTCTCAAACATCAGAGGGGAAGATACATGAGCAACACGAGAAAACACGGGAAGAAAGTGTCCCAAACAAATCTAGATGATATATCAAGAGAACCCAAAGACAGCATGGTAGAAGGAATGACAGAAAGGGAGTTCAGAATGTTCATAATTAAAATGATCCAAGAAGAGAATGATGTGGCGAGAGAGCAGATTCAGGCTATGAATAATCAGCTAATAGAGCAATTGCAGGAAGCAAAAAATCATTTCAATAAAGAGATAGAAGTTTTGAGAAAAAAACAAACAGAAATCCTTGAAGGAAACAAGGAAATGAAGGAAACAATCAACCAAGTTAAAAACTCAATAGAAAGCATAATTAACAGAATAGATCAGTTGGAAGACAGAACCTCAGACAATGAAGACAAAATATTTAATCTTGAAAACAAAGTCAAACAAACAGAGAAGATGGTTAGGAATAATGAATGAAACCTTCAAGAAATATGGGACATGATGAAAAGACCAAATTTAAGAGTTATTGGGAATGAGGAAGGCACAGAGATACAAACCAAGGGTATGAATAATCTGTTCAATGAAATAATATCAGAAAATTTCCCAAATATGACAAATGAGATGGAAAATCAATTACAAGAGGCTTATGGGACATTAAACACACAGAATTACAACAGATCCACACCAAGGCACATTATAATGAAAATACCTAACATACAAAATAAAGATAGAATTTTAAAGGCGGTGAGAGAAAAACATTAGATTACCTACAGGGGGAAACCAATACAGATATCAGCAGATTTCTCAGCCCAGACCCTAAAAGCAAGAAGGGCCTGGAACAACATATTTCAAGCTCTGAAAGAAAATGGATGCCAACCAAGAATCTTATACCCAGTAAAACTTACCTTCAGATTTGATGATGAAATAAAATCCTTCCATGATAAACAACAACTTAAAGAATTCACAAAGAGAAAGCCTGCCCTACAGAACATCCTCAACAAAATATTCGAAGAGGAAGAAATAAAAAACAACAATCATAGCCAACATGGGGAGGAATTACCCTAAAGAAAGAGTCAAACAAAGGAGAAATAAAGTTAAGCTAAAAACCCAAAAAAAGCTAAAATGGCAGGAAATACAAGTCATATCTCAATAATAACCCTGAATGTAAATGGCCTAAACTCATCAATCAAAAGACATAGACTGGCAGATTGGATTAAAAAGAAAGACCCAACAATATGCTGCCTTCAAGAGTCTCATCTCATAGAAAAATATGCCCACAGACTAAAGGTGAAAGGTTGGGGGAAAACATACCATGCATATGGACTGAGCAAAAAAGCAGGAGTTTCCATCCTCATTTCAGATAAAGCAGACTTCAAGCCAAAGTTAGTCAGAAGGGATAAAGAAGGACATTTCATACTACTTGAAGCATAAATCAGCATAAAGACATAACAATCATAAATATTTATGCACCAAACAATGGTGCATCCATGTACATCAATCAGACCCTTCTCAATTTCAGGAACCAAATAGACCAAAACACAATAATACTGAGGGAATTTAACACTCCTCTCTCACTGTTGGACAGATCTTCCAAGCAAAAATTGAACAAAGAAACCATAGGACTCAATGACACAATCGCTAATGTGGACTTAACGGACATATATAGAATATTCCATCCATCAAAAAGCAAATACGCTTTCTTCTCAGCAGCTCATGGTTCCTTCTCTAAAATAGACCATATGTTATGCCACAAAGCTACTCTTAGCAAATACAAAAACATAGAGATACTACCTTGTATACTATCAGATCATAATGGAATGAAATTAGATATCAATGAAAAAGTTAAAAACAGAAACTACTCCAAGACCTGGAGATTAAATAATATGCTATTGAATGATGCATGGATAACAGAAGACATTAAGGGGGAAATTAAAAGATTCTTAGAGGTCAACGAGAACAAACATACAACATATCAAAATCTCTGGGACACTATGAAAGCAGTGCTAAGAGGAAAATTCATTGCATGGAGTGCTTTTAATAAAAGAATGAAAAGTCAACAAATCAATGATCTCACATTACAGCTCAAAGCTCTAGAAAAAGAGGAACAGATCATCACCAAAAGTAGCAGAAGACAGGAAATAATCAAAATTAGAGCTGAAATCAATGAAATTGAAACAAAAGAAACAATTCAAAAAATTGACAAAACAAAAAGTTGATTCTTTGAAAAAATGAACAAAATTGATAAACCCTTAGCCACGCTAAC
>JAJEJO010000922.1:8403-24831 GCA_020662805.1 Glaucomys volans
TACACTTATTAGAGTAGCCAAAATCCAAACCACTGACACCACCAAATGCTGGCAAGGCAAGTAATAAAAACTTTAATTCATTGTTGGCATAGGCACTTTGGAAGAGAGTTTGGCAGTTTCTTACAAAACTAAACATACTTTTACCATACAATCCAGCACTTGTGCTCTTTACTATTTTTTCGAGGAGTTGAAAACTTAATGTTCTAATAAAAACCTACACACAGATTTTTATAGCAACTTTATTCAAAATGGACAAAACTTGGATGCAATCAAAATGTTCTTCAGTAGGTAAGGTGAATGGATTAAAAAGTTGTGGTACATCCAGACAATCGATTTTTTAGCAACAAAAAATAAATGAGCAATCAAGCCATGAAAAGACATGGAAGAAACTTAAATACATACTATTAAGTGAAAGAAATAATCTGAAAAATCTATACATACTTTGTGACCCTAACCATGGACATTGTGGAAAAGGTGTAACTATTGAGACAGTAAAAAGATCAGTGACTGTGGGGGGTAGAACACAGGGGATTTTTAGGGCAGTGAAAACTCTTTGTATGATACAATAAGGGTGGATACAAGTTGGTATAAAATTATTCAAACCTGTAGAATGTAAGCCAAGAGTCAATCCTACTGTAAATGATAGACCTTGGTGATAATGATGTGTCAATGTAGGTTCATCAACTGTAACAAATCTATTGACAGATGTTGACAATGGGGAAAGTTATATGTGTTAAAAGTGGGAGAAAGGTAATGGGAAATATCTATAACACTTTCCTCTCAATTTTGCTATGAACATTAACTTCTCTAACATTAAATAATAAGTTTTATTTAAAAAAAAACCTACATGCACACACGTGCAAACACATACACACACATTCATACATGGTTCTTAATCATAAAAAAACTCATTAAGTCTCTCATTGTGCAAATACATAAACAAATTACCTATCATACAATCATTAACCCTGGCCCATTTGGCTGCAGGTTACCCTCCCTTTGCTTCTTTTTATTTACAACAGTGGGCAGGGTACATTTAACCTCTTTTTCCAAGAAAAGAGTGCACAAAAGACAGAGCTTCAAGTTTCAGAACTTTTTTTTCTGCTATACAGCGTAGCCAACAAAAGGCATAAATTGATGGGATTTAAACTCCATTTCTAATCTAGCTTTGTGTGTTAGGATACACAATGAAGAGATGGCCAGGACACTCAGATTCTTCAGTTAATAAGTTTCTAACTTATTTGCTTGTTTTATACATCTTCAGGTGTCCATAAAGGGCAACACAGGAACAGAAAACTCTACTTTGAATGCTCTGGCCAGACTAGGATGAAAAAAGGGATATAGACAGACATCCTGAGAATCAATCCACACTCTAATCTGTCTGAAGTCCAAGAAGTTCTCTCTGGTCATCATACTGAAAAGTATTATTTTTATTTTTAAGTTATTTTGAAGCTGTTATTAATAAATTATTCTTTTCATTCCACTCTAATTACTTCTGTTCTTTTTTGCTAATGCCTACCAAATCACTTACTAGATAGATTTAGATAGATTATTCAGCTATTTAAATAACAAAGAATGTGTAGACCAAAGAAAAGTATAGATCACTTAGTATTTATTATGTTCAAATGAACTTTTTCAAATTACAGAATTCAACTCTGAAATAAGGTAATAAATGGTTCTTAAATTGTTATTCACTTGTGTTTTCTTTTCTAAAATTTTAACATAGCAAAACACCTAAAAGACACATGAATACATTCTTTGTACTTCCAGTGGCTCACAATCATGAGACAAAGACCATGTTTATCCATAAAAAATTAGACAAACAGCTCAATATTCAAAATATTAATGGCATGAAATAAAGAAAATAAAAACAATATACTGCACTTCTACCACAATTGTTTTGGTAAACGATAGAATCTTGTTTAAAATAATGCTCCTCTGCAGAGCATATGCTGTGCTTGGTATGCTTGGCACATTAGCACTTGGTAACTGCTCAGCTTCCCCCTGCAGTTTCTTGAGCAGGACCCTAATTCAGGATCCACTTTCAAACCCTGAGCCTCTCATCTGCCTGATTCCCCAAGAACCTTTCTGGTGGGAGTATGACCCTTCTTCCACAGCCTCTTAAGGCTTTCCTGTCTTTCCTTATTTTTCCCCAGGTTCAAACTTGATGTCATTTCTATTCTCAGCAAAGATGCCTGGCACAAAACTCAAATAGCTCCCACAGCTCTTATCTTAGATGTTGTCCTTTCACTGACTAAATTATGATAAAGAGACTGACTCTATCCACAAACATCATTTTCCCTACTTTATGATCACATCCCCTATAATGCAAAAAAGGTTGATGATGCCTGATTTAAAACTTAAAAACATTCAATGAATTTAGGTAGAATATATACTGATCTAAAATTTAATACCTAATATTTTCTATTATTATTTGTTTTTAAAAATCATAAAAATATAAAAATGTAAACATTCCACTAAACATTTCAGTAGAAACCCTGTTACCCTACTTTTTATTTAGAGAGTTCAAAAAGAACAAAAGTAACACCATGTTCTTTTTGGCAGACCCAAAATCCTGCTCCAAGTCCTAGACCTACCACCGTTATACATTTCCCACTACTAGAGAGCTTTGTATGCCAAGCATGTCTCATGACAACTGCTGCTGCCACTCATGAACACACCCTGCAACAAAGCAGCAGAAAACTCATTGTAATCTCTCCCTGAGAGCTGTTCATGTGCTCCCTAGCATCTTAAGCATTATCACTCCACACCTGACTCAGTTTCAGCAACCATGAAAACATATGTAAGTTAGGACACAAAAACCTGGAGCACCTCCTGTGCAAATGGCTGCATTATTTTCCAAAGTGGTAGCATTTCCTCTCTATTTGTCAAAATAACAAGCAGGATCAGGTAAGGGATAGATGATGCTGCTGAGAGGCAGAAATAAAGAAGAGACTGATGAGGCTAACTACCAGTGCTCGCCACAACTCCAGAGTCAGCACATTCCCCTCATCATGACAGTGCTGAGAGTTAGAGAATGAATCTGATCTTCTATTCAAAAGGAGGAACTGATCATGCAGGAAATCACAGTCACTTATTGCTCTTTTAGCAAGGTTTTACTGCATGTTTTTAAAAGAGTGAAATTAATAAGATGTTACATTTAAATGAGTAACTTAAAACATTAATTTTTAAAAATACAATGTCTGCTTTAGTTCTACACACAAATGACAATGACTAATGAAATCTATCAGCTTTGGGGAATCCCCTCAGCATCTTTACCAGACATTGTTGATGAGATAACCTAAAACCAGAATATCCGGCCTGGGTGATAAACAGTACCACTTAATCGGACTATTAATGCAATGACTTAAAACTATTACCTGAATAGTCTCCACGGTGATGTGTCAGAAAAAGTGAAATAATAAATATTTTCCACAGCACCATAAGGTTTTATAAAATACTACTTCAGTAAATGTACAATCTCAAGAGTTTGGTCCATCACTCATATTAGTCAGAACCTCTTTTACTGATAACAATTCTGACAGAGGCCATACAGGCACACTGTAACATGAAAATGATTATATTTTACTGAAGAACCTATATGGTATATTTAGCTGGTCACTGCTTCAGCTATATCCATTGAGTACTAGTGGACTCAAAGGCCAAGAAAGATCAGTTTTACCATTTATACTCTAGTCACAAATTTTAATTTGTTAAAAGGACCCAGTGGTAACTAAGATATTTGTCATACCAAAAAGTTTTTATATCTCCTTGCTTTCCTATTGTGCTCTCTGGGTTCTGTTTCTTTTGGATAATATTTTGTAAATGGCGAAGTTTTTAAAATAAGAATATAGTGATTCTCTTTAAATTTTAAAATAAGTGCAAAATGGAAAACAGACTGATTTTATAGCCAAATAATCTGGAATTATGTGTAACAAGCTATAGTAAAAAATATGAGATTGAATTTCCCCAATATCCAGCATGCTTGTGTATCTCCTGTGTGTGCTATACCAACTTAGTTCAACACTGATCTAAGCAAAACATAACTGAAATTATCAATTTACCTACCAACAAACACACTGCATTCCAAAGCCAAATAGTAATTAGGTTTGGGATTATCAATTTCATGTCTCCCCTCCATTAATGCTGAGAACCAAGTCTTGTCTTCACTATAAATTAGAGTAACTTACTATAAAATTATTTGTAATAAAATAAATATTTTCAGTCCCTCTACACTAAGTGATATATAAATCATTAGCATTTTATAACATTAGATTAGGTCACTTTTGGGGGACTCAAACATACTGTACAATCCTGAGTAAAAGGTTAGAGATACAGTTTCTTGGGGATCTTTCTTAACCAAAAATCAAAAAGAAAACACATAAACCACAACTTGTAATAATCCCCATTTTCATTAAAAGTACCATGAGTTCTTTTTACTTTGGTAAATAAGATTATCTATGTAAACCATTTATCTTGATAGAGTTAAATTAAGCAGAGCTTCTGCTAGGATCCCTCCATCACCTTTTGACACTGATAAGATAAATAGTCCGGAAGATCAGAGCAAGAGGATCTGAACCACAGAGCTAATACATCAGTATGAACTCGGCAATGCAGTAAGCAGGGAATGGATGGGAGCAGCTGACAGGCCAATAGCCCTTCATTGCCTAAAATAAAACAAAAATGAAAAACTATTTAATACAAAAGGACTTCAACAGACATTTCTCCAAGAAGATAAACAAATGAGCAATGAGTACACAAAAAGATGCTCAACATTACTCATCACTAGGAAAATGCAAATCAAATCTACAAGACATTACTCACATCCAATGGATGGCAATTATTAAAAAAAAAAAACAAGTGTTGATGAAGCTGCAGAGAAACTAGAACTGCTACGTATTGCTAATGGAAATGTAAAACTGTACAGTTGCTATGAAAATGATGTGATGAGTTCTCAAAAAATTAAACATGGATAGCTGGGCCCTGTAATCTCTGCTACTTGAGGTGAAGTAAGAGGATCACAAGTTTAAGGCCAGCCTGGGCAATTCAGCACAACCCTGTCTCAAAATAAAAATTTAAAAAGGAAAAGAAAGTAGGAGGTAGTGGATCAGTAGGAATATAGCTCAGTGGTAGAGTACTTACCTAGTAAGTACAAAGCCCTAGATTTAATCCCTAGTAAAGGAAGGAAGGAAAGAGGGGAGGGAGGAAGGAAGGAAGGGATGGAGGGAGGAAGGAAGGAGGCAGGCATATGGAATTCACATGTGATCCAGCAATATCACTTTTGGCCATATAATCAAAGGAACTGAAAGTAGGGAGATGGACCGATATTTCTATATCCACATTCATAGAAGCAGTATGCATGATAATCAAAGAAGGGAACAATCTAAGTGTACACCGACAAATGAAATAATAAAGGCATACTCATGCAGTGGAATAGTATTCAGAACCAAGAAGTAAAGAAATTCTGACATGTGCCACAATATGGATCAAACCTGAAGACATTATGCTAAATGAAATAAACCAGACACAAAAGGACAAATATTGTATGATTCTGTTGTTTATCTAATGTATCTAAAGCAGTCAAATCCATAAAGTTGTAAGGTAGAATGGTGGTTGGTAGAGACTGAGAAGGAAGGAGAAATGGGAATTAGAGTTTAATAGACACTAGAGTTTCAGTTGGGGAACATTAAACAGTTCTAGAGATGGATGTCATGACGGCTGCATAACAATGTGAATATACTTAATGCCACTGAACTTATAAATTTAAAAATGGGTAAAATGGTAAATTTTATGTTATGTGAATTTTTTCAATAAAAGAATCTTTAACGTAGTCTGAAAAACACACTCATTTGAAAACACTCATAATAGGAAATAAAGCTCTAAGCAATCTAACACTTGAAAGTCTTGATTTGTGTTCTGATCATGAGAAAGCTCCAATAAACACAAGACTGCCTTTACATAACTCTACGAACCTATAATGTCAATAACATGAAGTCTCAGTTTCTGTTGCAGCATTTTTAGGGCAGAAGGCAGAGCAGCTTGAGATTCTGATGTTTTTATATTTTGCTTCACATCATTTGCAAAGGATAACCAGAGTTTGCCAAAGTCTTCAGTTGAAATTTTTAATGGTCTGAAAATGATTTTAAAAATTAGATTTATGTCCATAAACACATTTCAAATAACTCATGGAAATAAAATATTATCACTATAAATCTGGGTCCCACAAAATTTGTTTTTAAACCAAATAGAATGCTTACTGTCATTCTCCAACCTAATGAAAACATGGAAAGCAGAAGGTATTATTAAATTACAAATATCTTTTCAATAAAGCACTTGATTTTTCTCTTATTCTGTATATTAGTCATTCAAGCAAAATTTTACCAGGTAATTTCATGAATCATTCAAATGTAAAATAAAACCTTTCTTTCGTATACACTTTTGATTTGGGGTTGATGTGATATTCTAACAAAGTCAGGTAAAAGAGTATGAATACAAAGACCTGGTGCCTTAAATAAATTATACCAAAAAAAGAATTCTAACAAATATGTTTTAAAAATATTTATGAGACTAAAGATAATATAATTAACAAAGGGTATCTCAGGGGGTGGGATTATTGGGAACTTTTACTTTCAACATATTTTTCCATTTGAATTTTTCCATTTGAATTTTTATAAGCATTGATTTTATATTCAAGAAAAAAGATATTTTCAATGATACAGAGAATTTTATCAATATCCACAAAATAACTATTTGTGTTACACATATTGTGCTTCTTCTTACTAATTATGGAACATACTTTTACAGTACCAGAATATAAGATCTTCTAAGGCTAGATTTTACCTAATACAACACCATGGACATAAACCCTCTTTGCAAGATTGAAAAACACCTTTTTTACTAAAAAAAATCTTTAAAGATGGACAAAAATCATAGCAGTGTAACATAAGTGGATGAGTGGAGGTTAAAAACTGTATAAATATTCACAGGCATTCTGCATTCTCGATTCAGGTAGTCTTCATTTTTTAAAAACATTCAAAAATAGTGTATTTATAAAACTAAATTAGAGCAGAAGAGTTAAGAAACTGTTTTCAATTATTTTGGTAACCCTATACAGTGCCTAATATAATACTAAGTACTGTTTAATAAAACTTTAATAACTATATTAGTTACTTTCTTACTGATCTCTAAAGCTTAACAGATTTTATGAAAAAATTAATTACATGAATGAAATACAAATGAAACTTTAAAAGCATAAAAAGTCATGCAGAATCTTTGACATTATTTCAGTTTAGATATTAGTGTCTTTCAGAAGTTTCTCCAGATCACCAACCAACACCAACCTAAATCAGATGTCACAGTATAATCTCTCATTATGCCATTATTTTCTGTTAATAGCACAATTCAAAATAACATATATATTTGTATAATTGTTCAATGTCTCCTCCCTAGACTAAAAGCTCTCTGAAGATAGGGACTATGTTCAGTTTTTAATTGTTCTACTGCACAGCCTCTATCTAGAAAAAAAGCATAATAAATATTTGCTGAAAGAATAATCAAATTAACATTCCAGAAAATACTTACCTAATGAAATCTAACAGTGATAAGTTTATAGAAAATTCCAGCTGAACAGAATGAGTATCCATCATTTGATAATTTATAAAGCCAGAAATATTTCCTTCTGTAAAAGGTTTTTCCAACTGTACACTGTACTGAAAGTTTTTGGTGCTTTCTGCTTCCATTACAGGCAAACAACATCCAAATTGCTCAGTGATCTTTAAATAAAAGTAATAAAAGTATTAAAATAAGGATCAATACACTCTATTATATGCACATCAATTTTCTATTTAATTGAAGTGGTAGAAAAGGTACTAATCTGAGAAGCTAACAAACTACATTATGAAGATGACTGACAATACACTAGCATAGGTAATTAAGAAATAATACTATACAAGCTAAGATTATGTTAACAAGTGGCACTACAGTTAAAACCCATGTATAACTGTTTTAAAGAGTGTTAAATTCTAGTCTGGTGACTCTCAATCCTGGCTGGCCCAGATTTTTTTTTTTTTCTTTTTCAAGTGTTGAGGATTTAACTCAGGGCCTCATGCATGCCAGGCAAGCACTCTATCACTAAGCTATATTCCTAACCCCTAGCACCAGATTTTTAAAGTTGGAAGAGTTTCTTAAAATAACAATAACACAGATTTCTTGAATTCTCATTCTCTACAATTACTCAAGCTGGTAGAGTTTAGGTAACTGGGTTGGGGTATATCTTTTTTTTTTTTTTCTTTTAACATTCCACCAGTGACTCAAATGTGCATCTATAGTTAAGAACTTCCATCCTGGTCTGTGGACCAGACCATATCTCTTTCAACACATTCTAGCTCACAGAAGAAAGTAGGTCAGTTTTGTGGAAGACAGATATACTGGTCAAACCTCATTGTAACTCCACCAAGGACATCTATATGCTAATGCAAATAAACATACTTCCAGAAATCACAATGGTAGTCTTTTGGAGCTGCAGAAGCAACAGAACTGTTGCCTGAACACTCAGTATAAAGTAATAAATAAGTGAGAGAAATAAGAGAAAAAAACAGTATACACAACATTCTTACTCCTTGATGCTTAGTTTTGTTCTATTAAATCATTTGAAAATTTAGTTTTGATGATTATGATAATAGCAAATGAGATATTTAAAGAGTACAGAAAGAGAGAACACAAAATATACACTGAAAATAATTTTTAAAAACACTTTTCATGTGCCATTTATTGCTGTAAGCACTTGCATTTAATTCTCACAATAATAAGCACATACTGTTAGTATTCTCATTTTAAACAGAAAGAAGCTGAGGCACAAAACAGTAAATATCTTAACCATGCAACACAGATAATAAGCTATAGAAGCAAGATTCTAAATCAAACAGCATGAGTCAAAAGCCTACATTCCTTGCTATGGTTTATCCAAACTCATTTTTTATGTATGGCTTTTCCCAATACAATCATTATTATGCTTCCTTGTCTCTCTTGAATATTTTGTCCCTACTCAGAACAATATAAAAATCTGTCACACTTATTACCTGTTTTATTAAGGAGGTAAGAAGGATGTGGAAGAAATTTATGAACCATCAAAAGAGCCAACAGCAGAAACACTAAATAAGCACTATCCATTTAAGGCAGAATGATAAACCATTCATTGTCTTACCTTGAAATTTTCTGCAGGAAAAATTTCTAAGTTAGCACTTTTCAATTCCAAACCACTCTTACTGGTAACTGACCAAACCATCAACAAACAATCATCTTTCCAAATCTTGTAGGAAGATACTGATATGGCTTCATTATTACAGACATCCATAAGATTTGAATGCATGTATTCAGTAGTTTCTTCCAACAAAGAAGAAGCTAAAGAGATTCCCTTGGCAACTAAAGCTGCAGTAGATGGAGGAGGATGAAAAATTTCCATGTTGTTATCAGCAAACAAAGAAGGTGCAGACTGGCTGCAATCTGAGAGTTTCTCGGCCAAGGGCAGTTCTGTAAGAGACTCAGAATCCAAAAGTCGTGAACTAAGAGAAAATTTCTCTAATTCTTTGTCTTCTCTCCCTTGCAAAGTATTCAAATAATCATCTTCTTCACAGGCCACCTTTGATAAAGAACTAAGGGAAGAACAGGTCACACTATGAGCACTGGTTGTTTCTTCATTTTTAGCTTCCTTGCCTTTTGATTTCCTTCTGAACTTGTGAGACACAGTGTCTGCTTTTCCCAGCTACAAAAATAAAACGTAACAATAATATAAAGAGAACTATTTTACAAATATGAGTTTTAAACAATCTTCTATAATTTCAAATGAGTAATTTACTAACTTGCTAAGATTCAATGTAAAGCATAGGTAACAAAAAAATCAGGTGAATAAAATGTTAAACCCTAAAACTGTGACAGCTACACAACTCTGAACTATTAAACCTTGCTTCTCATTAGAAACACAAAATCAGAAAAAGAAGGTCAAAAAGTCAGTCACGAACAATTCTAAAAACTTGCTAGAGTTCAGAATATAAAAATAATTGAATAAATTAATAACTGTGAGAAACTTATTAGCACCCTCCCTTTTCCTAGAGTTGTCTTACAGAAGCCTAAGTTACCCTCGATACAAGGATGTCCCAAGCCCTGTTTTAGTAATCTATAATAATTATGATTTCATGGTCAATGAGTTAATAAGCAGGGAAGAAAAGCTGGTTTTACCTCAAGAATCAAATGGCAGAGGCTGACTGAAAAACTCAGCAGGAAAAAATTCTGTAACTGACTAGCAATGTTTGCCACAGACTGAGAAGACAGCAATGGTAAATTGATCTAACCTTGAGGAATGGTCTATAAATCTGTTAGGACAGTCATGGTACAAGTGGATCCTCGCCTCGCAAAGTTTTATCTAGAATCAGTGCAGCAGACTAGCAGTGCTCTAAGTCCATGTGCTCCTGGGGGCTTCAACACTGCATGGCCACCCTTCACATGATTCTAATTAACCAGAATTTTACTTCCTTTTTCATACTTTCTCCATTCTCTCAAGCCCCAATACCTTCCAATTCTCAATGGATGAGTTTGTCTCTGATCTCCCAAATCAGAAGTTATCAAATAAGAACATTCTATTAACATGAAAAAACAAATGGGAAAGGGAAGAAGGGGGAAAGCAGACAAAGGATTTCCATTTCTTGTAGTTATGAGATTCAAACTAGATATTAGACTACTTGACACTGTCCCTCAGGTCACTACTGCTCTGGCCCCGCTCCCTTTTTAATGCTTTCTTCTGCACTGTCAATCTGCTATTAATTAGAAGCTACAGAAGCCAAAGGCAT
Source organism: Glaucomys volans (assembly GCA_020662805.1). Lineage (NCBI taxonomy): Eukaryota > Metazoa > Chordata > Mammalia > Rodentia > Sciuridae > Glaucomys > Glaucomys volans. The sequence goes on from JAJEJO010000922.1 coordinate 19,245, forward strand.
CTTTATTATAATACATAAACAGCACAGCACTGCATGTCCAGACAAAGGGTCTTAAAAATGAAGGTGAAATAAAAAGGTGAAGGTGGAAAAATAAACCTTAACCTTAACAATAACTTATGTAAAAAATTAACTCACAATAGACCACAGGCCTACAAATAAGAGTTCATTAAAATGGAATACATGAATACAGCCTAAATTTATTTAACTGAGAGCTTTAAACATTAGAAAAAAATAAAAAGGACTGCTGGAGAAAAGTAGTCATCTAAAAAGAGGTATGATACAGAAGGAGCACATCCAGTTAGTCCCAATCCTCTCTGCTTTCTACTAGCAACATAGAAAAGGTTGGGGTTGAGAGCCAAAGGGTACATGCTAAATTTTTTTTTTCTCCTTTTTTTTTTTTTTTTTTGGTGGTGCTGGGGATTGAACCCAGGGCCTTGTACATGCAAAGCAAGCACTCTACCAACTGAATTCGAATTCAGTCCATGATCCCCTTTCCCCTCCTGTCCTCCCTTCGCTTCCCCCTTCTCTTTCCTCTTCTATGTTTGTCTTCCTTTTGCTTATCTGTTTATTTACATCTGATGGGTTCTTTTTGTCTATAGATAAAGCTGAAGTTCCTTGTGGTATTTTTATATATGGTACATGCTGATTTCACATGGCATAGCTTCTCCTGCTTGCTCAGAAACAGGACCTGTCCTTTACTACAACTTTCATTTTTTTATTATGAAAATAATGTCAGTAAAAAAGTCATGAGAATCATAACAATTCTACTAATTATCATTATTATCAAAATATCATATAGTTCTTTCTAGCCTCAATACTTTTCTTTACAGCTCTAAACAAGGTATAAAAAAAACTTAACACTCTGCATTTTTTGTTGAACATATAAGTATTTTCTTTTCACAATGCAATACTTTTCATTTGAATGTCTGAAAAACATTCTGAGAATATAGTTTTGTAACCACCCTCCTACAGTTAGACATCTAAAATGATTCCTATTTTTCACTATTAAAAATTCCACCTTGAGATGTACTTTTTGCACATATATTAATATTGTTGACTATTATTATTAGCAATATTTCAATCAAGCCTCCTTCCTTTAGGGAACTGTCTCAATCACCCACAGGGGTGATAACACCCATAGCACACATTTAACTTTATTTGGATCCTGACTCTTGCTCTAGCTGACAGGACTAGAAAGAACATCTGGCTCAAGGTGACCAAATTTCCTCTTTCAGGGACATAAAGGGTATGTTACTGGTGCCTATGGAGCTGGGAGATGATGAGAGCCAGGAGGCCACTTCTAGCTAGGAGCTATGAAGAGCCAATAACAGGGAACACAGATTCTTAGAGGAATACAACTGATTACTTACCAAATTGACAGTACCTTCTGTTCCTAGCCCAACAAATAATGATGAAGCCAATAGCTGCTTTTCTTTCTCCTCCTTAGATTGTGTAAGGACTTGTGACTGATCCCTTTTTGTTATAACTTGATCCACATTCTCCACTGTGACATTCTCTTGAGGAATAGATGGAGCTTCCATTTCATCACCAGTTTTGCTCTCCTTCTTGGGAAGATAGCCCTCTTTTCCCCACAATTTTTTTATACCTTCGAGCTTCAAGCTACTTGTTCTAGGGAAACAGATAAGGAAATCATGTCAATTTAATAACTGTCAAATAGCTACTTCCTGGAGGCATTTTTTTCAGTGTATTATTGCCAATGGCCTTTTAGAAGTAGCTTTTGTATTGTATTTTATATACCAGAAGTAAACCTAGATCTTTAGATTTCATTTTAGTTATAGCTAACCTCCCTACCCTCAAGTCAAAGAATTTAAAGTAACAAAACTCCAGATTTAGTTTTAAAAACCTCAGATCATTTAATTGCTTGAATAAGTTGTATAAAAATAGAACTACTGTAAATCACATCTTTTTCTCCATTGACTTTTCAAAAATATCTTTTAATTCTGATGGAATAAAATCAGAAATGACTCTTAAGTTTCTTAGCTATATAAAAGGATCAACTGCCGGGCGTGGTGGCGCACGCCTGTAATCCAAGCGACTTGGGAGGCTGAGGCAGGAGGATCACGAGTTCAAAGCCAGCCTCAGCAACTTAGCGAGGCCCTAAGCAACTCAGTGAGACCCTGTCTCTAAATAAAATACAAAATAGGGCTGGGGATGTGGCTCAGTGGCCGAGTGTCCCTGAGTTCAATCCCTGGTTCAAAAAAAAAAAAAAAATAGCATTTTTAAAATGTATACTACAATATAGAGTAGATGCTAAATTTAATCTTAAAAAAAACACTCAAAAATATTTGTTCTCATTATTTTATTACTCACATCTAATTTGCTGGAATCATGATGGGCTGTACTTTCCACTTCATACACATTATCTCATTTTATCAACTTCCCTATTTTCTTTCCTAAAAGTAATCTAATTATATTTACAAAATCAAAATTTGGGGGCTGGGGATATAGCTCAGAGGTACAGTGCTTGCCTAGCAGACATAAGGTTACTGAAAAAAAAAAAAAAAAAAAGAAAATTTGGCTCCAAAAAAGGAATTTAACAAAATTGATAACAAATTTTAAAATGGCTAAAAAGAAGCTCTGAAAGCATTCCAAACAAAGTACAGTTTCCTCAGGTAAGTACACATGTTTTTCAAGTGAATACACAGCTTCCTCAACTGAAGTCAGTCAGTTCATTTTATGTTCATTTCTATACCTATCAACCTTCTAATAAAATGGTTATAAGCAGTATTTATCAAAAGAATGACACAAATGAATTATGAATAATATAGACGAATGTGCTTAACACTTACCAAGGTACACAAATTCTGATATACATCTTAAAAATTTACAGTATACAATAATAACACACATGTTATTACTATGTGTAATGTTTATACACATGCTGTTTGGGAAGTTAAGTAAGCTCTTAAAGTATAAGGACATGCTATACAATATCAGTACCTTGAGAGCAATAAATAGAAATCACAGAAAAAACAGCCCATACAGAATTTATGGAACTTTTAGGAACTCTTCAATGCTATTATATTTAAAACACATTATTACAAATGACCCTCTCTCTGAATTTCTTGAAAATCAATGTAACAATAAACTTCTTGGAAGTCATCATAAAATAAGGAAATAGTGATCCAAATGACACAAAGCAGAGGCAGAAAGCAAATGCTTCAAATACTAAAAGACATTTAAACACTCCCACGTTCTCAATTTAAATAAGAAAAAGAACTTACTCTTTCAGCCCTGTCTCAGCACTATTCCCAGATACATCTGAACCAAGAGAAATGCCAGCAGGAGACTGTCGTCCAGTGAAGCCAGATGAGGAAAAGGAGAGTCCATATGGTTCAAAATTGAGAACTAGAATTTTAAAACAATAACAGAAGTTTATATTCAAAACAAAGCAAAAAAGAAAAAATTACCAGTCTTCCTTCACAACTGAAATAATTGAACACTGGAATCCAGTAACAATTTTTAAACTACACAGTGCTTTGGAAATGATACAATCATATATTTCATATATTTGTAGTAACAATAATAAAACAGCTGGGTATGGCAGCACAAGACTATAATCCCAGCTACTCAGGAGGCTGACGCAGAAGAATCACAAGTTTGAGACCAGCCTCAGCAACTTAGCAAGACCCTGTCTCAAAAAAAAATTAAAAGGAACCTGGAGACATAACTCAGTGGTAAAGTGCTTGCCTAGCATTCACAAGGCTCAGGACTCAATCCCTAGTGTTTCTCAGTGTGTGTGTGTGTGTGTGTGTGTGTGTGTGTGTGTGTCTCTCTCGAAAGAAAGAGGGGGGGGAGGGAAAGGGAGGGAGAAAAGAAAAAGAGAGAGAAAGAAAAGAATAGCAAAGCACAGAAAAAAAAGAGAGAAAGAAATAAATAATAAAGCAACTACTATTGATTGGGCAAATACTGTAAGTGTTCATATACTATGTGATCAGATCAGAGACAAATTGTTCCTTCATTTTTATATTTTTACCTCCCTTAGAAGCTAAAAGATACTTTAATTAGAAAAGACAACTGATAAATCAGGTTAACTGAAAAACTGCTACTCTCATGCAAAATATTTAATAAGGTATAAAGAAATTACCATTTTTTAAACAAAATATTCCTAAGCACATTCTTGAACCAAAAGAACTGATAAAGCCCTCAATCTGAAATATCTCTTACTGACATAAAAACCTTACTCGGGTTCTGATCCTTTTGAATCTGTATAACCTAAATGAATTCCATCAGGGCCATGAAAATTCAAAATTGTACTATGGCAGAGCAAATACCAATCTCCATTATCCCTCAATACTTAGCTTAGTACATAGCCAGTCACAAAAGAGACATTTCTAGACCTCTTTGCCATGTGACTGGATTCTTGATCAATGAAATTATGCCCACATTTTGTGTCCAACTTCTGAGAGGAGTCTTCCTGGAAGGAAAACAATCTCTTCTCTTCCTCCCTCTTTCCTATTGGCTGGACTACAACTTGATTGATGGGGTGCAGGAAATCACCTTAGCTCACCAAGTCAAACAGGACAAATGCAGCATAGCAAAAGACGTGGAGCCTGGGCTTTTTATAATCATGAAGCCATCAACCCTGGAATGCCTATTTCTTGATTTCTTCAATGGGAGAAAACAATAACCTTCTACACTATTTAAGGCCCCACATTATTTGTTGTTGTTGTTTTTAACATCCTAATTAGCTAAACCTAATTCTAACTGGCAAATAATTTAACTTTTTGGACTGTCAAATTATAATGAAAAGGAAAGGTCCTTAAACCATAAACAATAAGTTAGAAAATACAAATATCAACTTCTAAAATTATTATCCACATTTTACAAATAAGGAGACTGTGGCAGAGTTTGTCAAAAAGTTACCCCAGATTACAAACACAGGAAATCACAGAGCCAGACACAAACTCAGACACTCTAGCTCCAGGACCACTATTTTTTTTTGGGGGGGGGTGCGTGTTGGGGATGGAACTCAGGGCCTTGAAATTATTAATTTCACTGGTCAATGAAATTATGCATACATTTTGTGTGCAATTTTTGGGAGGAGACCTTCTGAAAGGGAAACAATCTCTTCTCCTCCCTCTTCCTGCTGGCTAGACAGCAACTTGATTGCTGTCCATAATTTCATTGACCAGTGGTCTTTATCACTGAGCTACACCATTAGCCCAGAGAGCTGCACTTTCAACTATTATATTATATAGCCTCCTCCAAAGGAAACAGCACCTAATCTGAAGACTACTAAATAAATGCTTGTTAGCTAAATGAATCACACAGAATAATAATCAGTGTGCAGGGGTTAAAGGAGGGGGAGCTAATAATCAGGAGACAAGAGTTCTTGATGTAGGCCTAATATTAACTTCTGTGAATAAGACCTTAATTTATTTGTCTGTAAAGAGGTAGGACCAGGGCTGGGGTTATAGCTCAGTGGTAGAGCATTTGCCTAGCATGTGTGAGGCACTGGGTTCGATTCTCAGCACCACATATAAATAAATGAATAAAATAAAGGTCCATCAGCAACTTAAAAAAAAAATATATATATATATATATATATATATATTTTTTTTTT
>JAJEJO010000922.1:24931-38091 GCA_020662805.1 Glaucomys volans
ATATATATATATATATATTTTTTTTTAAAGAGGTAGGACCAGTTTAACAGTTTCCAACTGCTAATCTGATTAACTAGGATCAAGCTGACTTCATAGAATCTCCTAAGAATCTTTTTATATATATAACTGAACTTTCAGAGATTCAGATACAGAATCTGATATATGAGGGCTCAAAAATGTCTCATTAAAAAAAAGTAATGGCTCAAGAGGCTGAGGCAGGAGGATAGCGAGTTCAAAGCCAGCCTCAGCAACTTAGGCACTTACCAACTCAGCAAGACTCTGTCTCTAAATAAAATATAAAAAAGGACTGGGAAAAAGGTCTGGGGATATAGCTCAGTTGATAAGAGTGCTTGTGTTGTAAGCACAAGGCCCTGGGTTGAATCCCCAGCACTGCAAAAAATAAAAATAAAATAAAATAAAAAAGGACTGGGAATGTGGCTCAGTGGTTAAGCCCACTTAGGTTCAATCCCCAGTACCAAAAAAAAAAAAAACTTTTTGATTTTGATTCATAATCATATTTGGAAACTAAGTTTCTCTAAAGTTCTTTTCAGTTAGAATATCCTCTCATTCTAAGCTTTTCAATGATCCAATTTAACCTGCTATCCAATACGGCCTCTTCTTAATATCATTTATGACAGTCAGTACTACAGCCTCTGCATTAGATTCTCTGAGAAGAGAACAAGACATGGATAGGGACAGAATCTGTAAAGCACAGAGAGACAAAAGAATTGAAGACTATCATCTAAGGAAATATGGAAAGGCTCAAGTTTGAGAAAGAAACTCAAGCCATATTACTTTCATTCTTTAGTGAAAGCTCCTCCCAAGATTCATACAGTGATGAATGACTAAAATAGCTGAAGACTGTGAGAAATTAACTAGATGTACATGTTGGGAGAGGAAGGAGAAGAATGGTATGCAGAAAGAGAAGGAAGAAGACATCTACTGCAACTCTGAATAGGGAGAAGTGAACAGTCAGAGAAGGAGGGCAAAAGGCAATTCATGCAGAAGAGAAAGTATGAGACAAAAATAGAGGGAATTCTTAGAGTTGGGAGTTAATGAACTAATGCAGGTTTGAGAAAATATAGTATAAATTATTCTGGGCATAAGTAATTCAGTATTAACCTCTTTGTATTCTTCACTGCTTTAGAGGCCTGTATTATACACACATTTCTTTATTTTACTTTGTACTTCCATTCTTTTATACCTTGGTCATTTGGCTATCCCTCTCTGACCATACTCAGCTACTATTAATTATTATTTAATTTTAATTATTTGTTACTCAAATAATTTAAATTATTTAACTACTGTTATTTAATTTTATTTTTTTTGAGAGACTGACAACTTAACTTGATAAGGTTTTTAAAAGCCACAGTTCAGTAAACAAGAAATTATACTGCTTTTTCCCATTACTATTTCCTGTGTTATTCAACGCTGCAATTACAACATTTTAAAATAATGCTTTATGCCGGGCATGGTGGCGCATGCCTGTAATCCAAGCGACTTGGGAGGCTGAGTCAGGAGGATCACGAGTTCAAAGCCAGCCTCAGCAACTTAGCGAGAACCTTAGCAACTCAGTGAGAACCCGTCTCTAAATAAAATACAAAATAGGGCTGGGGATGTGGCTCAGTGGCCGAGTGTCCCTGAGTTCAATCCCTGGTTCCAAAAAAAATAAAATAAAATAAAATAAAATAATGCTTTATTAAATAATCCACACGGATTCCTACATGCTTTTCTTAGATGAAAACTAACACTGGTAATACATTTTATAAATTTTATTCCCTACAGACCTCATATATTTTTGTCAACTCTTAGTTTCCTGGAGTTTAGACATACATAAACTGAACATTTTTCTATCCACGAGAGCTAAGTATCACTTATTAAAGCTATATTTAACTATTCTCTCTGCAAATGATATCTTAAAAATCTCAAAGAAGATCAGAATGAGAACTGAGTGATATGTGAAGGATTCCAAAATTAACTCTTCATGAGAAAAAATACTAATTTTCCCCTATTTATTTTATGGCTGTCTTACAGCCAGTCATAATTCTAAGATACATAATTTTATAACATTCCACATGTATTAATTAAATACTTGCTATGTCCTATCTCATAGCCAATTTTCTTTTCTGTAACTGTCTGAACTCATGGAATTTCAATTTTGCTTTGAAGAACTCTTTTTTTTTTTTTTTTTTTACAGACTGCATTTTGATTCATTGTACACAAATGGGGTACAACTTTTTTTTTCTATGGTTGTACATGATATAGATTCACACCATTTGTGTAATCATACATGTACATAGGGGAATGATGTCTGTCTCATTCCACTATCTTTCCTATCCCTACCCTCTCCCCGCTTCTCATTTTCCCCTGCATAATCCAAAGTTCCTCCATTCTTCTCTTACCCCTCCACCCCCATTATGTATCATCAACCACTTATCAGTGAAAACATTCAGCTTTTGGTTTTTTGGGATTGACTTATTTCACTTAGCATGATAGTCTCCAATTTCATCCACTTACCTGCAAATGCAACAATTTTATTCTTCTTTATGGCTGAATTATATTCTGCGCTCACGCTCCCGCTCTCTCTCTCTCTCTCCATATATATATATATACATATATATATATACATATATATTATATATATTAACTAGATGCTGGCATATATATATTAAATATATATAACATACACACATATAAATACACACACACACACACACACACACCACAGTTTCTTTATCCATTCATCTGTTGAAGGGCATTTAGGTTGGTTCCACAATCCAGCTATTGTGAACTGAGTTACTATAAACATTGATGTAGCAGCCTTATTGTTAAGTATGCTGATTTTAAGTCCTTTGGGTATAAACCAAAGAATGGGATAACTGGGTCAAATGCTGGGTCCATTCCAAGCTTTCTGAGGAATCTCCATACTGCTTTCCAGTGGTTGCACCAATTTGCAACTCTACCAGCAATGTACAAGTGTGCCTTTTTCTCCGCATCCACGTCAACACCTATTATTGCTTGTGTTCTTGATAGTAGCCATTCTAATTGGAGTGAGATGAAATCTTAGGGTGGTTTTAATTTGCATTTCTCTAATTACTAGAGATGTTGAACACTTTTTCATATATTTGTTAATCACCTGTATATCTTCTTCTGTGAAGTGTCTGTCCAGTTCCTTAGCCCATTTATTGATTGGGTTCTTTGTATTTTTGGTGTAAAGTTCTGTCAGTTCTTTATAAATTTTGGAGATTAGTGCTCTATCGGAAGTGTGTGTGGAAAAGATTTTCTTCCACTCTGTAGGCTCTCTTTTCACGTTATTGATTGTATCCTTTGCTGAGAAAAAAGCATTTTTGTTTGAATCCATCCTATTTATTGATCCTTGCTTTCAATTTTTTTTCCATTTAGAATGATGTTAGCTGTGGGCTTAGCATAGATAGCCTTTACAAGGAACGTTCCTACTATCCCTATTTTTTCTAGTGTTTTGAGCTTTCATTTCTTGCACTTTACGAGTCTTATTAAGGAAGTCTCATCCTAAGTCAACATGATGAAGATTTGGGCCCACTTTGTCTTCTATTTGGTGCAGAGTCTCTGGTCTAATTCCTAGGTCCTTGATCCATTTTGAGTTGAGTTTTGTGCAGGGTGACAGAGGTTTAATTTCATTTTACTGCATACGGATTTCCAGTTTTGCCAGTACCATTTGTTGAAGAGGCTCTTTTCTCCATTCTATGTTTTTGGCACCTTTGTCAAGTATGAGATACCTGTATTTATGTGGGTTTGTCTCTGTGTCCTCTATTCTGTACCATTGGCCCACCTGTCTGTTTTGGTGCCAATACCATGCTGTTTTGTTACTACTGCTCTGTAGTATAGTTTAAGGTCTGGTATTGTGATTTCACTCTTCCTGCTCAGGATTGCTTTGGCTATTCTAGGTCTCCTATTCCTCCAGAGGAATTTCATGATTGCTTTCTCTATTTCTATGAGGAACGTCACTGGGATTTTAATTGGAGTTGCACTGAATCTGTAGATTGCCTTTGGTAGTATAGCCATTTTGACAATATTAATTCTGCCTATCCAAGAACATGGGAGATCTATCTTCTAAGGTTTTCTAAAAACAGATTTGGAAGATGCTAATTTGAGAGCTTACACTCATTTATAATGATGATTCTATGGGAAAAAAATTACTTGGCAAAGTACTGCATCAACTTGGAAATTCAGGACCCTCTATTATATTTGCATCAGCTATTTTACTTATTTTAAAAAAGAAAACAGGCAGTGTCAGGAATTAGTTTTCCTTTTTATTTTATCTCCCCTTTCCTCCCTGACCCCTGTCTTCAATAAAGGTCACTGATGACTCCCAGATATGTGAAAATAAAGAAACTGAGCAACTGGGTCAAGTCTCTACTATAAAACTCCAGGAGACTTTCACTGCATGTCCTGAATGTCACAGATCTTTACATGAAGTATATAGACTGGGCAACTGTAATTCAAACATATTCTATTAAAATGTAAGGAACTAAAAAGCCGGGCGTGGTGGCACACGCCTGTAATCCCAGAAGCTTGTGAGGCTGAGGCAGGAGGATCACAAGTTCAAAGCTAGCCTCAGCAATTTAGCGAGGCCCGAAGCAACTCAGTGAGACCCTGTCTCTAAATAAAATATAAAACAGGGCTGGGGATGTGGCTCAGCGGTGGAATGCCCCTGGGTTCAATCACTAGTACCAAAAAAAGGAACTACTGAGGGAAGAAAATGCTTGAATATTCTAAGTCATTAGCTATTACTAAATAACACATCAAATGCCTAAGAAGATCAGTACTGTATTGAATCTGTAGATCACTTTGAGTAGTATGAACTTTTAACATGAATTTTCCAGTCCATGAACAAAAGATGTCTTTCCATGTATTTGTGTCATTTTAATTCTTTTATCATTAATGTTTTGTGATTTTTCGTATACAATCTTTTACATCCTTAAGTTTATTCCGAGGCATTTTATCTTGAGGGGGGATACTATAAATAAAGCTATTTTCCTAATCCCTTTCAAACTAGTTAGTGTAGTATATAGAAATGCAACTGATTTTTGTATATTGATTTTATATCCTCCAACTTCCTGCATTTGTTTATTAGTACTAAGATTTTCTTTATGGACACTTCAGGGTTTCAAGATCCCATTGTCTGAAAAGAGAGGCAATTTTACTTCTTCCTTTCCAATTTGGATTCCTTTATTTCCTTTCTTTGTACTGTCCTCCCTCCCTTCCTTTTTCCCTCCTTCTCTCTCTTCTTTCCCTCCTTCCTTCTTCTCCCCTCCACTCTTTCTCATGCCTAACTGCTACAGCTAGGATTCCCAGCTAGCATGAGAAAATTAGGCGTCCCTGCCTTATTCTTGATTTTAAAGGAAAAACTTTCAGTTGTTCACCCTATGATGTTATGATGTTACCCATGGGTTTTTATTATATTGAGATATTCCCTTCTATTTCTAGTTTAGAGTTTTTATCATGAAAGGGTGGTGAATTTTGACAAATGCTTTTTCTATATTGAGACAATCATGTGACTTTTATCCTTTAGTCTAAGAATGTAGTACATCATATTAATTGATTTTGATATGTTGAACCATCCTTGCATACCAGTGGGATTTCCTACTTAGTTGCAGAATATGATCCTTTAATATATTGCTGGATTTGGTGTGCTAGAATTTTGTTGAGGATTTCTACACCTACATTCATAAAGAATAAAGATCTTTAGTTTTCTTTTTTTGTGGTATCTTTGTCTGGCTTTGGTATCAGGGTAATGCTGGTGTCATAAATGGAATTTGAAAGTGTTTCCTCTCCTAATTTTTAGAAGAGTGTGAGAAAAATGACCATAATTCTTCTTTAAATGTTTAGCAGAATTTTCCAGTGAAGTAAATAGTCAAACCAATCTTGAGAAAGAAGAACAAAACTGGAGGTGTCACACACCCTGACTTGAAAATTTGTTGCCAAACTACAATACTCAAAATGATATAGCACTAAGATAAAGACAGACACATAGAACATAAAAGGAATACTTTTAAGCTTCAAAAAAAGAAGAAAATTCTGCAATGTGTGACAACACAGAGGATATTATGCTATAGGAAATAAGCCAATCACAGAAAGACACACACTGTATGATTTCACTTATATATAGGGTATCAAATTCATAGACATGAAGAGTAGATTAGTGGGGAAGAAAAAATAGGGAGTTTTAATCAACAGGCATAACTGTAGTAAAGCAAGATGAATATGCACTAGAGATCTTCTGCTGTACAATATCATATCTATAAGACAACAATAGTGTACTGTACACTTAAAAATTAGGAGGCTAGATCTCATGTTGTGTTCTTCCCCAATAAAATTAAATGAAAATCTTCTTTTAAAAATCAAAGCCTAAAAAAGCAAATACTTCTGCAAAAACATAACATCAAGGCTATTAATACTGTTTATAATTTTTGTCTTATTTTAGGATCAACTGATTAGTTGTACTCGTAACTATGCCTAACACAGAGCATAGAAAATAATACATCTCAAAATCATTCAATGATGAATAAGAAAAAAAAAATCTTTCAGAATCTAACTTTTCAGTCCTGAAATTCTGAACTCCTAAACACATAATATTCACTGCTTTCCCTTTAATCAAATGCAAACTTCCCATGCATCATCCAAATAACTACGAAAATCATTATAGAAGTCTTTCCCTAACAGGCTATAGTACTTAAAGTGAAGTTATTCTTTCTTTTCTTAGCTCTTCCTGACTTCACTCATCAGACATGTTATTAGAAGAGACATTCTAAAAACAGTTTAGAATGAAAATGTAACTCAGTAATCCATTGTAATCAGGGTTTTTTCCTGAAACTTTCCCACAGATAGCTCACACTAATGTGTCAGCCATCCAGGACAGTGACCAGTATAATTTTACTTTCCAGTTCTTTCAAAATTCCAGGATGGTAGTCAAATCTTATAATTTCTATATATGAATTCTGTAGCTTTGAGAATACTTTACTAACTATCTTTTTAAGTATCTGAAAACCAGTCAGGGTAAACAAATTATAAACAGATTTAAATATAATAAAAAGTAAATGTCCCTTGTCATTTACTTACATGACTATAATATCAACAGCATTAAAAAAAATTATGTCCCTACAAGTGAGTATATTATAAACTCATGAAAAATCACCTTTTTCCTGAGAAAGCTTTTCCTCCTGGCGTTGGTGGTGAGGTTTATAAGGTGCTGCCCCCTGACTGAGTCCTTCAGCCACAAAACCATCCAGAAAAGATAAGGAAGCATCTACCTGCATAAAAATTCAGTAAAAATTAGGAATTACAAAAATTATTCTAAACAGTACATTCACATAAATAATTTCAGCACACCCGTCCTAAAAATATTTAAGTTAAAAACAGAAGCTTTAATTCTAAATATGCTACCCAACTCTCTCACTTTCTGAAATATCTATCATCAGATCACCTACCTATAAATCAACTTAAAACACTTGCAATTACTATTAATTTTACTGTACGGAATATATTTTTGAATATCTAATATGTTAGAGCATCATATCAAGTGCTATGATTCAAACCTTCAGAGTTTCAAACCTTCAGTAACCCAACAGAAGAGACAGGATTACCTGCTATGAGTTAGAGTAACTGGATTTTTCCCTGATGGGGGCTAAAATCAATGATGTTGGCAGAGCTGGTGCCTACTGGATCCTCCAGGAGAGAAACCATTCCTTGTTTCTCTGAGCTTTCTCTCTAAACTGCCTGTATTCATTGGCTTGTGGCTACATCATTCCAATATGTTTCTTTTATTACTTTGCCTTCTCTGACCCTTGTGATTATATTATAGCATGACTACCTAGATAGCCTAGGATAACCTGTCACAAAATGTTTAATTTTATCATATTTACAACATTTTAACACATAAGGTAAGACGTAGTCTTCTGGGATTAAAATATGAACATCCTTGGGGGCCTTAGTTCAGCATCCCACAGCGAAGAAATGATAAAGATAACAAAAGTGAAGGGAAAGGAGATGAGAAAAAATGAGAGAAGGAGATAGCAAAGATAACCATAGATTTGCTTCCCCTGACTTGACCTAATGTACAAGTGGCACCTCATATTCTGAATTTAGACAGGTTTAATGTCAATGCAATTCTTTTTTTTTTTTTTTATAAAATTTTTTTTGGTACTGGGGATTGAACTCAGGGGCACTCGGCCACTGAGCCACATCCCCAGCCCTATTTTGTATTTTATTTAGAGACAGGGTCTCACTGAGTTGCTTAGGGCCTCGCTAAGTTGCTGAGGCTGGCTTTGAACTCGCGATCCTCCTGCCTCAACCTCCCAAGTGCTGGGATTACAGGCATGCGCCACCACGCCCGGCTGCAATTCTTAAGAGATGGGGACCCATCATCATCATTATCTTTTATTGGGGAAAAGGAAAGTGTAGCTACTCCTAATATAATACTATGGATAGCATATTTATTCATCATTTAATGAATGCCTAATAAATGCTAAAACAAGGCCTTTGCTTTTGAGGTGCTATTGAAAAAACATTAAAAATGTTCAAAATTAACATGATACGAAAACCTGAGTCAAAATTAGTGGGAACATTGCCCATCCTCTTCTCTTTCTCAATTGTATGACAGCTAACACACAAAAAGTCAACAAATCTGGCTTCTTTTGGAAATTTTCTGATTTATACCAATCTCAGGGAAGGGATGATATGAATTAAGAAGGTAATAGTAACTGACAATTTGGGATGAAAAGGTGTGGTAGCTAAAAGTAAAGGTGGTAGATCAGGTTCCAAAGCAGTATTTAGAGAGTAGACAGACAAAATGAAATTGAGAACCATTTTTTATTTTTTACAATCTCAAAGAAAATAGAGTATGACTAAAGTGACCTATAGAATTTCAAAGGAGAAAAATATAAAGAAAATTCATGAATTATTATATATTAAAAGAGATTGTCAGTCGGGCATGGTAGCGCATGTCTGTAATCCCAGCACTTGGGAGGCTGAGGCAGGAGGATCATGAGTTCAAAGCCAGCCTCAGCAAGGTCAAGGGACTAAGCAACTCAGTGAGATCCTGTCTCTAAATAAAATACAAAATAGGGCTGGGGATGTGGCTCAATGGCTGAGTACCCCTGAGTTCAATCCCCGGTTCAAAAAAAAAAAAAAAAAGAGATTGTCACAGAATATAAAGATTTTTACTGCTATTCTTTAGGAGAGATACTCTATTCTTCCTGACAATTTAGAATTTGTACTAAATGGAAGTTCTCAGATTATCTCTTCTACTAATATGAGAAAACTACAACTTTCACCCTACATCCTACAGAAACTACATTTTGATATATTCTTTATATATATCACAAATGCAAGAATTACCGTATGTTTAGACAACACAATTTTTAAAAAGATGGAACACAGATGTCTTACCATCATTTCTTCACAACTTTTATCAACTGGAAGCAAACTCTTCATAAGTTCTATATTCTCATGCAAATATTTTAATTCAAATGCATGCTGTCTCATACAAGTATCCAGAGAGATGGTAAATTCCTGGATTAACCTGTCAACTAGATTAGAAGAATGTGCTTGGGGTGTCAACTTGGTCACAGCAGCAAACAGCCAGGCTTTTGTTTCTGAAGAAATGGAGTCATTCATAAGTAACTTGTGGAGCCTGGTTATAACATCCTCCGGTGTTTCCTTTTCTAAGAGGTAGGAATACTCTCCTAACACCTATGGATAAAACAAAGATTATATACACATACTACATTATACAGTAATCCACATGCAGAAACCTAAACAAAGTGAATTTAATGTAGATTAAACATTCTTTCATGGTGAAGAAATTACTAAAGAAACCATTGTAGTTTTAGGTTCAAAATTATACCAAGAATTGTATGCTCAATACAAAAATGTTTTCCACATATTTGTCATTAACAATATATAAGCAAAATACCTTTATAACTTAGTTTTCTTCTAAACTTTCAGAGTTAGTTGTCAGTTTTTAAAGGTACTTTTCAGTAAGAATTTAAATCAGTGGTTCTCATATGCTAATATGGAGAGTCATCTGAGATATTTCACAAAATACAGATTTCCAGTCTATCCTCAGATATTCTAATTTAGCATGGTTGTGGTGGAGATCAAGGGTATACGTTTGGACAAGCACTGGCTGATTCTGATATAGATGATCCACAGAACAGACTTGGAGGAATACTGATCTACGTTACCTACCCTTTTTCTTACATCTAAAACTCAGGTGACACAGTTCTATGGACCATAAAATGATAATTCAGAGAGTGGGGAGATCTTTCTTAAATGGTATTTTGGACCCTTTTTTTTTTTTTTTTTTACCAGGGATTGAACCCAGGGGCACTTTTCCACTGAACCCCATTCCCATCCCTTTTTATTTTGAGACAGGTTCTCACTAAGTTGCTTAGGGCCTCACTAAGTTGCTGAGGCCAGCTTTGAACTTGAGATCCTCCTGCCTCAGCTACCCAAGCCACTGGGATTACTGGCATGTACACCACTTGCAGCTCTCCAAAATTTTAAAGAAAATTTAACAGCAATTCTACACATTTTATGCACCTGAATATCAAAACCAAATAGAATAGCAAAAAAGAATAAAGAAAACAACAGACTAATATATCTCATGGACATAGATTCAAAAATTCTAACAAGTTCTCAAGGAATCTATACTAAAGAAACTCCTAGAACATTAAGTGAGTGCAACTAAATGATCAAAATATGAAAATCTATATATACTAGCAACAAATATATGAAAACCAAAATTTAAAATATCATACATTCATAATTTCTCTAAAGAAAATGAAATCAGTATAAATACATTTATAGAAATTATATGCTATAGGAAGAAATTAGTCTAAATAAAAGACAGTCTAAATAAATAAAGTGACATGCTATGTTCATGGAGAAAAAAAATTAACGGTCACCAAATACATCAATCAACTTAGGAAGGATTATTAGCAAAATAAATAAGACCCATTGTTCTGTAATTAATCTCATTCTTAAGAAAGTCACATTGAATTTTTTAGAAGTGTCATGCTGTCTGCAATTCAATTTTTTTTTTTTTGATCTGGGGATTGAACTCAAGGACACTCAGCCACTGAGCCACACCCCCAGCCCTATTTTGTATTTTATTTAGAGACAGGGTCTCACTGACTTGCTTAGGGCCTTGGTAAGTTGCTGAGGCTAGCTTTGAACTCACAATCCTCCTGCCTCAGCTTCCCGAGTTGCTGGGATTACAGGCGTGTGCCACCACGCCTGGCTTGCAATTCAATTTTTTAAAAAATTTTTTTATTTGTTCTTTTTAATTATACATGACAGCAGAATGTATTTTGACATATCATATATACATGGAATATAACTTACAGTTTTTGTGGTTGTATATGATGTGTAGTTACACTGATTGCACATTCACGCATGAACATTAAAAAGTTATGTTTTCATTCTACTATCTTTCCCATTCCCATCCCCCTCCCTTCTCCCCACTCCCCACCTCCAAATCTGGTGAACTTCCATTCCCACACTGCCCCCATTGTGAGTCAGCATCGGCATATCAGACACAACATTTGGCCCTTGGTTTTCTGGGATTGGTTTATTTCACTTAGCATGATAGTTTCCAGTTCCATCCATTTACTGGCAAACACAATAATTTCATTCTTTATAGCTCAGTAATATTCCATTGTGTATATGTAGCACAGTTTCATTATCCATTCATCTGTTGAAAGGCACCTAGGTTGGTTCCATAGCTTAGCTATTGTAAATTGAGCTGCTATAAACACTGATGTGGCTGTGTCATTTTAGCACACTGATTTTAAGTCCATTGGGTATATACTGAGGAACAAGATAACTGAGTCAAATGGTGGTCCACTCCCAGTTTTCTGAGGAATCTTCCTACTGCTTTCCAGAGTAGTTGCACCAATTTGCAATGTATGAGTGTACCTTTTTTCCTACATCCTCACCAACATTTATTTTTACTTATATTCTTGATACTTGCCATTCTGACTAGAGCAAGATGAAATCTCAGCGTAGTTTTTTTGTTTTTTTTTTTTTTCAAAATTTTTTGTTTCTTTTCTCAATGTAGTTTTAATTTGCATTTCTTTAATGCAATTCAATTTTAAATGGCTAAGTAAACCAAACTGTATATAGACAGACAGACCTAGATATTAAAAATAGATGCAGATGTAGAAAAGCTAATGTAGTTAAGAATGTTAACTGGGAAGGCAAATTTCCGCTTTCCCACAGATGAGAAAATAAACTATGAGATTATAAATGTGTTTTTTAATTTTATTTTATTTTATTGATTCTTCTTGGTTATACATGACAGTAGAATAAAGAAAGAATGACTTTATGACATTTGCCTGTAAATGGATAGATCTGGAGAATATCATACTAAGTAAAATAAGTCAATCCTCAAAAACCAAAGGTTGAATAAATCTTTTTCTAAACCACTAAATTTGTGGTAACATTGTTTTATAGTTACAGAAAGCTAAAACATAAAAGACATGTAAGTATTCATATATTCAAACATGGACTCACATAAAAAACATAACAAACACATTGTAAACACAGATATCTCAACAACTACCCATATTTAAAAGACCAGACAAGTGAGATGGCAGACAGAAAGAACAGACAAGTAAATAGTTGGTAACTTGGGAAAGAAAATGTCTGAAGCAATTAGCTGAGTAGAACGGAATGATTTCTGGAGGAAAAAAAATGTTAATATTTGGTTTCAATAAAAATTTATTATGAAATGCACTTTACTCACCCAACTCATAACTTGAAGAAATCTCTGTGGATAAAATACATTTTCCATATCTAGTAAATTAAGATAAGACTGAACTGCATAGAGCCTCAATTGCTGATCTTCTGTTTCATCATCAAAACCTACAAAGAAATTAATACACCATTTTAATTCCCACTAAATTCCCTAATGACTCTGTAATGAAAAACGTTTAATTTTAAAATCTTTACCAACCTTCTGCTAGCAGTCTTAGGAAGTTATTGGGAATATCAGGATGCATTACATCTCCTCCCACTGAAAACACAGCATTCATTGTCTGAATAAACCATGCATTATCAGGAGCATATGTGTCCACAGTGTTAAGAACAAGTACACTTTCAAAATGAAATTATTAGCC
>JAJEJO010000922.1:42086-83790 GCA_020662805.1 Glaucomys volans
AAAAATTACAATTGTAAATGTAATATAGTATTCATCCAATACGCTCTTATTGTTATCTCACTACTCTTAAGATATTAAGAGGTTTAATACATCCTATTTTTTAACCTTTATTATTACTTAGATCAGAAATAAAACTTTGCACTCTTCTTAACTCTTGTGTGGAGTTAAATGGTCTTTTAAATGAACATACTCTTTTAAATGAAGCTACAGTGATTTCTCTTCATGAGAATTAATAGAAATATATATTTTGACACCCAACAGGACACTGAAACAATTTTACAAAAGGAAAAAGTTGAAACAGAACTAAGTAAATAAATGTTTACTCTCATACATGGAAGATAGAGAGAAAAAAGGAAGGAAAAAAAAAACAATCTCATGAAAATAGAAGACAGACCAGTCGGATAGAGGAAAGGGACAAGAGGAGGGTAAGGGGAGGTATTGGGGAATAAAATTGATGAAATCATGCCATATCCATGTATAATTAGGCCATAATGAATCCTACTATTATATATAACTATTACATACCAATAAAATTTTTTAAAAAACAAAACTAAGTACATAATTATATCTTTTCTTCCAAGAAGCTCAAATCATTTTATGGATATCTTAATTCTTTCAGTATTCCTATCTAAGTGAATTCACTAACTCATTTTACAGATGTAAAAGAAAATAATGGGGAAATATTAACGATCACAATTTATAACTTACATAGTAGGAGTATATCTTACATTGTACCAAGAAGACTTAGGACTAGAATTCAGGTCTCTACTGGTACAATACTTAAGCCAAAAAGATATTAATGAAGCCATATATAATTAGAACTAACCTCTTCAACCCATTAATTTAAAAACATTCATACAGATTTTGATGATACTTTTTTTTAAATGTTAAACTTTAGAATTAAATACATGCAAATGTTAAAATATACAAACACACACTACCCGACACTTTAATCTCTCTCTAGAATACCAACAAGAAGTTTTAAAACTTTAACACTTCAGGTGCATTATTCAAAGGTTACCTCTCTTTTAATAATGGGATCAGGATGGTCTAAGCATTCAATTATTGTCATCTGGTGTTGAAGAGCCAGAGTAGGATCCTGTTGGATAACATAGGTAAGAGCCTTCAGTCCTAGAAACAAAGAGTACATTATATGAAGTGATGTGAAACAAGTATCCAGAAAATTTCAAAAGTTCTCTATAACTTCCATCAAAAGAATCAATTGCCTTACCTAAATATTTAAGATTTATTTTAGGTGAGAGAACAAATTTTCCAATGCACTTGGCAGCCTTCTCAAGTAATTCTGACTTAGGATAAATAGAATAGACTGTATGTACGCATTCAAGCAGAATAGCTAGAGAAAAAAAATATAAAAATGGAAGATATCATATTAAGGTATAATACACGAACATATTTGTGTAGAGCTTGTAATTTAAAAAACTAACTGGAAGATCAGTTTTAACAAAAAATCTTTTTTATGGAAAAATTTCAAGGAAACTACCTTTACTATTTCCAGGCTTATACAGTTATTAGGGATTAAGTTATCACAGTACAATTTAAAGAAAATCACGTTACTAATGATAAGAATGATATGTTCATTCATGCAACAAATATTTACTGACCACCTCCTACGTGACAGACATGGTTTTAGTACTATGAATACAGCAGTGAACAAAACAGAGAAGAAAAACCCCTACCCTCAAGGAGTTCACATTCTAATAGGCACTTAAGCAATATATTCATGATTGCTGTATAAATAGATCTTTCCAACTCTCCTTGACTGCTTCAAAATAATTCTCAGGTAGTTTCTACCACATACAAAGAAACTACACCTAGAGTTTATTTCTATATAATGATCTGAGAGTGCTTTAACATTTATTAGAAAGATAGGATCACTATTTTAAATTCTTAAAACTACTTTAAAATTAACCTCACATACATAGAACAGACTAGTATACATCTTGATGCTGTTGAAATTTAATTATCCAATACAGTCAACAGTCTGAAAACTACAATGATCAAGTGGACACTAAAATGTTTTCAAATTCTTTTAAATGTGAGTTGAGGATTTGGAGTTTTGCCATGGTAGAGAAGAATCACTGAGACATCATTAAGTCCCATAGGTCCTATGGAATCATAGTATCAGAAATGAGACACGGTGAAGGTACAGAACCAGATAACTTAAAAACAGTTGTACTATAAACTGAAGCATATCAAGTGTCAACAGAATTACTCTTTATTTCCAAAGGCTTAAAACATAACAATCAGACACTCTCTTCATGTAGAAGACAGATTCTGAGTATTCAACTTGCTATGCTTTACACTATGTTAACTATCAACTAATACTCAAATTTTAGAAAAAAATTATATAATCTATTCCACAGAGATGAAAAAATGAGGATTTTGATTACTGTTTATCAATGATTCTAACTTTAACATAAATACTACATAGTAAGCTAAATGTACTTAAAGATATTTTGCATTTTCAGAGGATGTGCTTTTTGAATGTCTTTACTCTGCCCTGTGGGGGAAAAAAGAGATGACTTTGTGAACTAAATAAAATAAAGAGAACTTTGACCCACTAACTACCTAGGGCAGGAACGGGCGACAATCCAGCCTTCAGTCTCTTTTTATAAGCCAATGACTAAAAATGATTTACATATTTTTAAAAGATTGTATAAAAAGAAAACCAAAAACAATGTGCAACAGAAACCTATGTGACCTGCCTGAACTATTTACTGTCCTTGCCTCCTGGGTTAAAAAACAAACAAACAAACAAAAAAACTGTAAAACTCTGAACTGTCATGGCAGCCCTAAGTAAGATTAAAAATGGTGATGTTCTGTTTTCCCTTGTAACTAACAAATTTTTTTTGCAGTCACCTGCCACTGAGAACTCTTCTGGTATCAAATTTGTTTTACTAACTAAAACATGTCATTACCTACCTAAAATATATACTCATATATAGATGCTCATAAGGTTTCTGGGATGCTAGGAAAACTTAACAGTTCAAAATTACAGTTATTAGCCTCCCAAGGCATAATTGGGCTGAAAATCAATTCAATTTTAAATTACTTTCCCATCTAGAGCAAAGTCCCTTTGTTCTTTAACTCTAAAAAAATCTTAGTATAGTCCATAATTGAAAGAGCAGCTACTAGCTATCTCCTCTGTGCAGTGGTTAAAAATGAATGTGCTTCTAAGGATTTCTATACTTAAAAACACAGCATGGAACTTTGTTTACTCTTCAGAAGCAACCCAGGTCCTAATTCAAATACCAAGGAAAATTTACCAAATTAAAAATAGTGTTCTAACATTCATGACACTAGCTTTACCACTGATATTTGGGTTGGATTATATGCAAACGAAATTTGAAGTTGTTCTGACACCTTATCCTTCAGACTGGACTTCACTTTCAGTTTAAATCTCTATCTACTAATACCATTGCCGCAGGGAAGAGTGAGGAACTGCCCAACGTGGGAAGAAGTACAAGTTCACTCTGCCTCCTTTAACACTTGGAGAGGGAGATACTCCTTGTCATTGCTGGGGAGGAGGGTTATCTGCTGATATCACCTGCCTCTGAGAGGGAGAGGTGCCTCGGTGTTGGTCCCTATAAGGACTCCACTAACTGTGAAGGGTAAAAGCTCTGACTCCAGCCAGGTTTCTTTTAACACAACCCCAGCAGAGAGAGGACCTCATTACTCCTCACTCCCAGGTGGATATGAAATCCATGCTTCCCACACTGCTGCCACTGAAAACGCATGAGAGTGGGGCCTTCCTCTTTGCCTGACTGGAATAAAATTCCAGCATCTTTCTAGGGCTCCTCTACCACTGCCCTAGTGGCAAGAATGAAAGGTTGGGGTAGCTCATGATACCTGGTGAGAGTTGGAAAACTTTGGTCTCCACTTGACCTTTGCTGGTGGGTAGTCAGTTTTTTCTGTGTAATGCTTCACTAGAATAGAACACTTATTATCTGAAAGTTTCCTGTCTTTCTAGTTTTGTCCTTCTCTTCTTGGTCATTTGGGTTTTTTTCCCATGCCTGTTGGCATTTCCAGACTGCTGGCTCTCCAGTACCCAGTAGAGGTATATGAGACAAAAAGAAAACCCAGGGTACTCAACACTGTGTCATTCCTTGTGACTCAGGTCCCCAACCAGCTTGTCATCTTTTTTCTCCACCTTCCTGAGTCATATTTTTCTTACATTATTAATATCCAGGTTTTTAGGTAAAGTCAGTGGAAAAAAACAGGGAAAAGTACTTAATATCTACTTTTGATGACTCTGTCCCTTACACTCCATTTTATATATTTCTCCCAATTTACAAGTTTAATAAAAATGTCATTCTCACTTTAGTATCACTCTGCCCCAAAATTTCTCATAGCTCCAGATTTATAAGTCCAAACTTATTTGGCTGCCATGAGAAGAACTTCACAATGTAGCCCCCCACCACGATCATCATTCAGAATGGCAAAACGCTGTTCTCTGAAACTGTTTTAAACATCCCCAGCTCTATACCTTCTCTCATGTCCCTCTGCCTAGAAGCCTCTTCAACTTCCCTTCTACCTACCTAAACCCTATTGACCTTTCAGGATCCTATCACATCTACTAATCCTCATCTTTGCCCTCAAGCCCACAGTAATCTCTATCACCTCTGAACTGCTACAATAGTTATTCCCTATACCATTCCTTCGCATTCTCCCTAATACTGGTATATACTTTCATGAATAAGATATCTTTTCCCTTATACTATAAATTCCTTTAAAAAAAAAAGCTACAGCTTATACCTCTTCATATCTTCTATACCACTTTATACAATGACTGACACACAGCAGATACCTAATAAATGTCTTTGTTTCTTGACACTAAAATAAGTTATAATAATGGATCTTCCATAAAAATATGGTTTAGAAAGTACTGAGACTAAAACCCAATTAGATAAGTAATTAACTTTCTCTTCCTCTAAATAAAGCATATTACTCATCGATTCCACCCAATGCCAAATACTGGAATATGCTGGTCAATGAGACAGACACAACCCCTGCTTTATGAAGCTTATAATTTAAAAATCACATTCTTAAACAATACTTCAATTAGATTAGTAGAGAACACCAATGATACAATCAATGTAAGCTATAAACTACATCAATACAAATATGTGGAAAGCATAACAATGAAAAGCTAAAAAGGAACAGAAACTCTAAGATCTTGGTGGGAAGGTTAAACACTGAACCAACAGCCTATAAATATAAAATTGTTGGTGATGGATCAAGCAATAGTAACAAAAGTTTTCCAGTGGAGAACCTTAAAAAATATTTCCTCAGGTATACAGTATTCTTCAAGGCAAAAGGAATAGCTAATAGTGGGTGGTGAATGATAAGGGTAGAAGAAAGACTTACTATTCATTGTATACCCTTTTGTATCTTTTGAATTTTGAACCATGTGCATATATTACCTATTCAAAAAATAAAAAAATTAAAGCTGAAATGTCAACTATATTTAAAAAAAAAAACTTTCTGTCAAAAAGGCAGCAGATTCTAAACTAATTTTTACACAGAATTCTTCTATTTTTTTTTTTTTTTGGTGGTGCTAGGGATTGAACCCAGGGCCTTGTGCATGAAAGACAAGCACTCTACCAACTGAGCTATATCCCCAGCCCTAAACAGAATTCTTTAAGAGTCTTTAAAACCCTTATCCTGGACACTGATTACATCACATACAAAACACTTCCATTTACTTCAGCTGGCTGGAAAGATGCTGACCCTTTGTTGAATCTTCTGGCAGCTCTTGATTGAACCATCTGCCTCAGTAAGGGTCATCCTCATCTGTTTTCCCTTATTCTTACTGCATAAGCAGAAACCTAGATAATATCAACAATTCATTACAACGTGCACTAGTTAAGAGGAAGGCTAAGTCTACCTTATTCTTCTTTTATCTCCCACACGTAACACAGAGGAAGACATTAAGTCCAACAACTCTTTCCTCAATTTGTACCTTATTTAAAACAAACATCAAGTTTTTAATTTCACAGGTCTTCAAAAAAATATAGGTTGAACAAATCAATAAGGCACTCTTATTGCCTTAATTACCACTTGTACATACAAAATATAAATCTCTCCTTCAAAATTTACTACTCCATCCAAGTACAGTGGTATAGGCCTATAATCCCAGCTATTAGGGAGACTGGGGCAAAAGGATCTTAAGTTTGAGATCAACCTGGTCAACTTAGCAAGACCCTGCCTCAAAATAAAAAAATAAAAAGGACAGAGAATGTAGCTCAGTAGTAAAGCACCCCTAGGTTAAATACCCAGTACCAGGAAAAAAAAAAAAAATACACACACACACAGACATATATATTACTACTCTAATTCATTATCATGTTCATTAGTTTTCTGAACTAGTCTCATACATATAACCCTTTCTCCTTAAAATATTTGTCAAATACTTTTTATATCATAGTTCTCTATTGAACTAGTAAACTTAGTTCAATTCTGCCCTCTGGTCTACTCTACATAGTTCTTAAAGATCCAGGTTACACTGTCTGAAAGAACAAGTAATGCCACTAATCTCCTACTTCACAGTACAGTAGGTGCTCTGTATCTACAGGTTCCACATCTGTGAGTTCTACATCTACAGATTCAACCAGCTGCAGATCAAAAACATTTGAAAATAAAAATCTGAATCTGTACTGAACATCTAAGTTTTTTTGCCATTATTCCCCAAACAATATACTATAACAACTATTTACATAGCATTTATATTCTATTAGATATTATAAATAATCTAGAGATGATTATGTAGGATTAGATGCATAAGTTACCTACAAACACTATGCCATTTTATATAAGGGACTTGAACATCCAGGAGTTTGGTTGGGGTTGGAACTCAGGTATGATTTGATGGTGAGGGTGTGGGGGACAGGGGTAGGCAGACCTAGAACCAATCCCTCCTAGATTTAGAGAAACAACTTTACTTTACCAGGTTAAGAACATATTCTCATTTGAGATATATCTCTCAGTGCCTCTTCTACTGATCTCCTCCAAAGCACACAAAATTTAAACAGTTTTACTTCCATCTTTTAAATTCTACAAAAATCTAAATGTCTTCACTGATCTTTCACTGACTGATCATAAAATAGTTCCTCTCTCTGGATGAAAGCTTTTTGGTTACTCTCTCAGATACCTACCCTTCTCCCCCGTCTTACTGTATCACTAAATTAACTTTTGAAATAATATAAAACGTGTTATTGTCTCATCACAAAATAACATTATTACTCTATGTATTTTTATCTATATCCTATTCATCCTTCAGATGTCTTCTTAAGCACCTCTTTTCAGGAAAACCTTCCTTGTTCTCCTACTTGTCTAAGACTAGCTGCTATATTCTACCAGAACACTGAGTAATTCTCTCTTGTAACATTTTACAACACCTGTCCCTTTCCATTTATGTAGTTTGTAAGCCCCAGGATAATACTGTTTTATTCACAGCTGTATTCCAAGCACCTTGCCTGGGGCCTGACAAATAACAGAAATTTAATTATTTGACAAGTAATTGACTATTTAAAAACTTTCTCCAAATATAAACTTTTATAAAATATGCAACAGACTTTCAGTTATCCCCACAGTCAATTAGATACTTGATTAATGTTTTCATTGAAAAGACAAATTATAATGAATGTAGGTCCATATTTAGAAAAGGCCATAATTTCAAATTACTGCTATTACACAGTACTTACTGTAACCCAAAGAAGTACCTTAAAATTAATGCACAAAATTCTATTGGAATTTATGGTATTTTAATCATAGACTTAGCTACAGTACTAAAAAAACACCATTAGTCATCAAAATAGCATTACCTACCATAAGTGACATTGTGATTTAACTCAGCTCTTCGTAAGGATTCATCAAGAACATCATACATTAATTCACTTGTCCTGTTTAAAAGACATTTTATTTGCAGTAGAATTATAGTATTCTAAACCAATAAAACACAGTTTTTCAAACTTCTCTCTCTTTAAAACTGAGGATCTACAGAAGAGAAGTGAAAGAAATTCATTTTATGGTGAAGTTATACAAATTTCACTTCCAAAAGATTTCATTTGCTCTTTTCATGAGTTGAACTTCCTGCTTTATCAAAGCTGACTAATTATATGCATAAGTCAATAAACTCTTTCCTCATCTATTCTATATTGACAAACTAGGTTATTCAAACACACTATTTTTTATAATTTCCTTTGCAAGGAAATATCCACTTGTTTTAAATTTCTACAGTAATACCTGACACATCCAAATAATTCCAGATGGTATATTATTTTTTAAACAGTTTATTGTTTTTAAAAATATCCAAATATTAGTCCCTCCCTTAACAGCAACAAGGTTCTTAGGTGAGAAAAATTTTAACTTACTTTATATTAAAAATAAAGATACATTTTGTGAAATTAACAAATTTGTGCCATTCACATTTTTCTGTGATCACTGATTATAGTAACCACAACTGAGTTAAGAGAGATTATTTAAAAATAAATTAAAATGCAATGCCTATGAATCCTACCATTCTGCTAAAAAGCCTCCAAGAGAAAAGTTCTTGCCAAGAGACCAATGTGAAAGCTATTGCCTCTAAGCTGGTATTTTGTATATTTTACAAATTAGAGAAACACTAATGGGGAAAAAACAGCAAGCATGTTATATATAGTGGTCCTGCTGGGAAACCAAGCTGTAAAACAAACAAAAACATAAAAATAACCTGGGGCTATATGTGTTAGATATCATGAATATTTTACTTTCTTTCACAAAATTTGTCTTCTTATTCCAAATATAGAACTAGAAAATTTAATTTTAAGTGCATGTGTTTTCATTCAGTCTTGACTAACATATAATAACCCAATAATAAGAATCTAGATATCTCTCATTTTATTATATAAGCATTTCTTCCAGAATAACAGGTATTACCAATCCTCTCATAAGTCTTGGTAATACTACACACCTAAGTTATAGTATAGTTTCTCATTTTTAAAAGTTAATGTCTGAGGAGCTGGGGTTGTAGCTCAGTAGTAGAGTGCTTGCCTAGCATGTGTAAGGCACTGGGTTCGATTATTAGCACCACATATAAACAATTAAAGGTCCTTTGACAACTAAAAGAATATTTTAAAAAAAGTTAATGTCTGACATGAGAGTCATAAACAACCACATGAAATGTAGAAATATCTGTGGACATGATTGAGCCAAATGTTAACAACCTAAGAAGTACAATGCTATAAAACATGAGAAAATATTTAAACAATAGATATAAAAGACTTTTCCAAGAAATTTTTTCTTTCAACCAAATACTTTAGAATCCTATTATCAAATAACTTGATGTTTATGTTCTCCAAATTCATCCATGAATAAAATAATGATATAAATAATTTGACTAAGTGCCTCCTGACAATATATGACAGCATTAAGTCTTTTAGACCAATAAAACATAATATTTTCAAAGAAACTAAAATGTAATTGAACTTGCTCTTGAACAATTCAGAAAAAAAATTAAAAATAAAAATAATATGTACATGTATACAGAGAAAGAGAGAATGATAAAGCAAACATAAATAACAACTGATCTAGGAACAGGGTATAAAAGACCTCCTTGTACCCTGTACTATTCTTGAACCTTAGAAAATTTGGAACTTTGTCAATTTGAAAAAGTATGGGAGCCAGGCATGGTGGCACACACTTGTACTCCCAGTAGTTCAGGAGGCTGAGGCAGGAGAATCATAAGTTCAAAGCCAGCCTCAGCCACTTAGCCAGGCCCTAAGCAACTTAGCAAGACCCTGTCTCAAAATTTAAAAAAATTAAAAGGGTTGGGGATATGGCTCAGTGGTTAAGTGCCCCTGGGATCAATTCCCAGTATCAAAAAAAGAAAAAGTATGGTAAAATTTAAACTTATCAAAAATACATATAGTTGGAAAAATAGCCATAAAAACTTTGACATATATCACTGGCTGAAAAAAAAGATTCAAAACCTGAATTTCAAAAAGTGAAAGTCTCTCAAGCTGGTGTTGTGACTCAGTGGTAGAGTGCTTTCCTAGCATGTATGAGGCACTGGGTTTGATTCTCAGTACCACATATAAATAAATGAATAAAATAAAGGCCCATCAACAACTAAAAATATATATAAAAATAATTTTTTTAAAAAAGTGAAACTTCACAACTAAAGCAAGAGTTGGCAAACAACAGCCCACAGGCCTCATCTGGCAAGACACTTTTTTGGGGGGTTTTTGGGGGTTTTTTTAGTCATGTAACTGCATGCTTTATTGAGATACCAAGTAAGGCAGTAATATAATACAATGGTAAGGCATATATTTGGTGAAGTCTGATATGTTGTGAAAATGCAGTAAAACTGAAGTTTAAAAAAACAATTAGTAAATGTTACATGTTGGTGTTTAAACACAAGACACCTGTTTTTTAATGGTTATATGCTAAGAATAGTTCTTACATTTTTTAATGGTTGGGGAAAAAATCAGAAAGATAATATTTCATTATGTAACTATCATATGAAATTCAAGTTTTAATATCCATAAAAAGTTTTCTTGGAACACGGTCATGCTCATTCACTTAGGTACTCTCTATGGCTGCTTTCATGCTATAACAGCAGAGTGGAGTAGCTGCATATGGTACGCATAGTCTAAAATATTATCTGGTCCTTTGCACAAAGTTTTGCAACCTCTATTAGAACAATTAAGAAAGCTTTGCATGGACGCCTACACTCCAGTTACCCTTCACAATGGGGAGTATTTGGATAAGCTAAGTGCCAGAATTATGCCAGCAACCTGGAAGAATTTATTCACTTCTTTCACTGGTTTATTAATTATTAGAAGTTGTATATTAATTATTAGAAATTAAAGCAAAAAGTATCAGAATCTAGTTTATCATGAAGCCTCCACATGACTAAAGCCTAAGGTTATCATATAGTATAAGATCATTAAATAACTTACTTAGAAGTTTACCTTTGATCGTCTTTTCCTAGAAGTCCCAGTATTCTCAAGAGCTGAATTTGTAACCAGGGTGCTGGCACACTGTGGTAATTGAAATCTACTGGGAGCTTTCCTCCAACTACTTGCTTTAAAATAGTTACAAAACTCCCAGTCAAGTCTTTATATCCAGATGAATTCTCCTATATCCAAAAAAAGCAACTTTGTTAACAATAAAGTCTTATCATATATAAGACCAGTCATATATAAAAGAGTGGTTGAAATGCCATCTGGAACCTAACTTAAAACATGCAAACTTAGAAGCTTATGTTCACATTTAATGAAACAGTGCTCTAATATATATATATAAATAATTTCTTCCACAATGAAATTCCTCTAGCTGCCTGATCCAAAGTTACATCATCCCCAGAGAAGCTTCCTCGCTCCCTACTTTTTCCTACACATAGTTTAATCACATTTCAAAAGTTCTTAAAATTACATCTTTCAATAGAATCTTTAATAGCCAATACTAGCAATAAAAATAAAAAGTAAAAAAAAATGGCATACTAAAAAGGGGCAGAAATACCACTATTTTGTATGAAAAATAAGGGCTGTTTTGCAATCTCTCAGCTCTGTGCAAAAGACCTCATGTAACTGAGTAAAATTCACTCTGACAGAAGAACACAGCCAATATTACTTAAATGTTCAAAGTCCCCAAAAGGAGCTAGCTGCCAATTAAAATTTTAATTAGCCACAAATATGTAAACATATTTCTATTTCTGAATGAGAGTGCCTTGATTATCTATCTGATTAATCTCTTGGACTGGTCAAATTAAAAACACACTTTTTAAAATGAACATTAGATTCTTCATTGTAATTTTTATTAGGGATCAAGGGCAAATTTTTGAAAGAGAAATAACAGCTCTTTCAAATTTTAGTTAGAGGAAAGAGAAGATTTAATATCAAAAATGTCTAATATCAAGCATTTATTTATATAGTACTATTTTGGAATACAATGCATAAAAGATAGGCTTTGGTTTCAAATATTAAGTGAATTCAACAGCATATTTCACTTTGTTATAGTAGGTACTTGTGAAATCTCTCACAAAGATATATAATTTTGAACACAAAACATTTCAGGCAAGCCGGGTGCGGTGACGCACGCCTGTAATCCCAGCACTTGGGAGGCTGAGGCAGGAGGATCGTGAGTTCAAAGCCAGCCTCAGCAACTTAGCGAGGCCCTAAGCAACTCAGTGAGACCCTGTCTCTAAATAATATAAAATACAAAATAGGGCTGGGGATGTGGCCCAGTGGTGGAGTGCTCCTGGGTTCAATCCCCCGTACCAAAAAAAAAAAAAAGTTTCAGGCAATACAATGAGAATGAATTAGTATAGACCCATCATCATTTACAAAAATTTCTTACCATAGTATTCAACCCTCTTTCCTGTTCTGATATAGTATCAAAGTACAGTCTACACTGTACATTGGCACATATGCCAGTCTATACCTGGCACAACACCCAATGGCTTCCTCATTTCTACAAGCTGTTATACAGTCCTTGAGGCTGTATAAAAAAGAACCACTGCATGAAAAACAACAAATCTGCAAATTCAAATCACTTTCCATAGCTCTCATTTTTCCAAATTTATTCAGGAAAATGAAAAAAGTTGCAGGCATTTTAAAAAGTCCAATTCTGTAATATGCCTATAATTCATGTTACCAATAACTTGTAAAAAGTCAACAATAGCCTAAAATGTTAATTAAGCATTTTGCTGAAATATCTGAATCGTCTTTTAGTTATATAATTACATTTTTCTAAGGCTAACTACTCAGTACTTACTGAAATTTCCAACTTACCTTAATCATCCTAAGGTATATGTGCAAAGAAGCAGCCATGACCCCAACATCTCTGTCACAAAGTGCTTTCCGAAACTTAATATGGATATGTTGTACTTGATTAGGAGCAATGAGATGGAATTTGTATAATGCCAGAACAGCTTTTCTTCGTATGATCTCCCTAAGGATAAAAAAATGAAATCTAAACAAGATAATCTGAATCATTAGGCTTTTAGTTTGAAAATATTATGTGCCAGATGATTTCAAAATGTCAGCTATTATCTTAATCTAAAAAGAAATACAGAATGGTACACTTATTATTAATGTCCTTATTCTAATATGACACACTATAAAAAGTAATTATCTCTAGGAGTTAAGACCTGAAGAGACTTTAACTGTCCATGTTATAAATCTCTCTAGTTTTGGAACTTTTTAACAAGATGCATGTATTACTTTTGAAATCAGTTAAAACAAGATAACTTCCTAGTTCCCTGATTTCATTTTTAAAAACCTTGTCTTTAGAAATTGAGAAAATAGTCAATATTAAGTTTAAATCAGTAATAGGTAATTTCAGCTAGTAATATTAAAGTCTCTTTATTAAGATTAAAAATCTTTTTTTATATCATGAGCAAGCATACTCCAAGTACTCTGGAGATCAAATTCAGGGCATCATCCATACTAGGCAAGCACTCTACCTCCAAGCTACATCCCCAAAGACCCTCTTTTCTTTTAATTTTTATTATTTTAGACAGGTCTCCTACATTGCTCAAGCTTACCTCAAACTCATAGTCCTCCTTCCTTAGCCTAGTAGCTGTAACTGGGATTACAGGTGTATACCACTGCACTCAGCTATCTATCTTATATTCTTTTGGTACTGGTATATATCTTTTGGAACTCAGGGGCACTTAACCACTGAGCCACATCCTCAGCCCTTTTTTGTATTTTATTTAGAGGCAGAACCTCATTGAGTTGCTTAGCGACTTGAGTTGCTGAGGGCCTGAGTTGCTTAGGGCCTTGCTAAGTTGCTGAGACTAGCATTGAACTCATGATCCTCCTGCCTCCATCCTGAATCACTGGGATTACAGGCATGCACCACCACACCCAGCTTCTATCTTATATTCTTGACAATGTTTCCAATGAAATGTATTACTTGTTATTCTCTCTCATGTCTATTTCTACATATCTCATACCTATAGACTATACTAGCAGTGATCACAGTAACAGTAAACATATCAGAAGTGAAGAACTTAAATTTTAAGTGTTCCTTAATATATATTTATATTACCTAAAATCATAGAATCTCAAAATTGAGATTATTCAATTCAATCCTTGATGTTCCACTAAAGAATTTTTCTTTTTATATTGTTTGTTTTGTTTGGTACTGGGGATTGAACCAGGGTTGCTCAATCACTGAGATACATCCCCAGCCCTTTTTTATATTTTTATTAGAGACAGGGTCTCGCTGAGTTGCTTAGGGCCTCACTAAATTACTGAGGCTGGCTCTGAACTCACAATCCTCCTGCCTCAACCTCCCAAGCCACTAGAATTACAGGCATGCGAGATTCTTAACAAGTGGTCATCCAGCATCTGCTAAATTCCACTTAACAACCCATTATCTTCCTAAGCAAACTATGTCACATAAATTCTTTTCACATTAAAAAAAGCAGATTAGAAACATATTTGCCATTAGTTTAATACTCTGGAAACTGCAAACTATATACTGATATATTACCAAAGGGTATTAACCAATATTAATTCTGGCAGAGAATAGGTAAACAAGGTGAAGGAAAAGAATTACAAACTCTGAAAAGGCTCAAGAATCCCTAAGCCTGGCCCTAAGGGATGGTACTAACACAGACATCAAGAGGCTTGGATCTAGGCTCCAGGATTGGTTTGTTGAAATACAAGCAGGGATTTAAAAGTTGAGCCCAAGCCTTGTCTCACATCTCTGTGATGTCTACTGGCTCATCCATAGTTCTATTCCATATTCTTTAACTCTTTATCGCTTAGCATTAGAGTTAGGTATGACCATAAACTGCAAAACAGAGTTTCAAAAAGTCTAAACTCTAGCCAGGATTTGAAATTAAACTAGATGGGAAGCAATAAGGAAAATATTGACAAGTGGCCTTTTAATTCTCAGAATGATTTCAAACAAATGGTCATTAAGTACGGTCACCACAAAAGAGTGATAGTAATAAGAAAAAATTACACAAATATAACAGCTGCTACAATCAACCTATAAATATCCAAGAAAAGTTAATATTTTACTTCCAACAACTAATTGCCCATAGTCATCCTCATTTTCCTAAACAAATTTAATATATAAAACACAATTTAAAAGTCTGAAAAACCCTCTGATGTTATTCTTAGTAAATGCTATCATTTTAGCTGAAAGATTAATAATCTAAGATTTCGTAAAGAATATAAACTACAAGACATTTTACTACCTTAGAACATTAAAAACATTGACCTTAAGCATAGGAAATAAATGTTGTACGAGTAACAAATCTTCATCAAGAATGTATGTGTATTACCAGGCAAGGTAGTGCACACCTGTAATCCTAGCGACTTGGAAGGCTAAAGCAGGAGGATAGCAAGTTCAAAGCCAGCCTCAGCAACTTAGCAAGACCCTAAGCAACTCAGCAAGACCCTGACTCAAAAAAAATAAATAAGCATAAAAAGGGGTGGTTAAGCGTCCCTGGATTCAATCTCTAGTACCGAAAAAAAAAAAAAAGAGCTGGAGATGTAACTCAGCAGTAGAGTACTTGCCTAGAATGCACTGGATCCAGTCCCTAGCACTACCAAAAAAAAAAAAAAAAGTACAAATAGAATACTGTAATCACAAAGAAAAAGGAAAATGCAGACTTTTCACTAACTTTACTTTTGGTTTATTTTTTTAGTGGTATTGGGAATTGAACCCAAGTGCACTTTACCACTGAGCTATATTCTAGCCTTTTTTATTTTGAGACAGGGTTTCGCTAAGTTGCGGAAGGTCTTGCAAGTTGCTGAAGCTGGCCTCAAACTTGCAATCCTCCTGCCTGAGCCTCCCAAGTGTCTAGGATTACAGGTATGTGTCATAGAACCCAGTCCTTTTTACTTACTTTAAAGATTGTGAAGTTAAGGGTCTTAGTCAAAACAAACTGTAAGAGTGGTAAAAAAGTGAATTAAAAAGTGAGTGAAGTATGGTGAAAAAGTGAGTAGAAAGTGAAGGAATCTTATAAGAGTAGATTAGCAAAATACTACAAGTAATGTTTATTTAGATATATTCTGCTGTACATTAGAATTTTAACATTGCGATTTTGATATAAAAAGCATCTTCCCAATATACTGAAGCTTTAAAATGAGGAAAAAATATACACTGAAGCTTTCTTTATATTCACAGCACTTGAATTATTTTCAAATGTTTTCTATTACTTCACTTTATACTCACAAAATTTTATGAGAACTAAGGAACTTTGCCAACCCCACCTAGCCAGGGAAAAACAGGACCACTAAACATTAGTGGTAGAATTGGGGAAAAAAGCAAAGGATTCCTAAAGGCCAATGTTTTCTCTGATATGCAGATGCTAATTCACAATAGGGGGTGGGGAGAATAGTGGTATTTTGGACTAAACAGAGGGGAGTAAAGGGAGGGTAGGGGGCAAAGGGATAGGAATGATAGAATGAATCAGACATTATTATCCTATGTGCATATATGATTACATGGCCTGTGTAACTCTACATCATGTACGACCAGACAAATGAGAAGTTATACTCCATTTACATATGAAGTCCCAAAACGCATTCTATCATGCATAACTAATTAGAATGAATAAATAAATAAATAAATAAATTTAAAAAGATTTTAAAAAAGGAAAGGATTCCTGATACCAAAGCTTACTTTAACTTTAGAAAGCTTCCTAACATTCTTCTAAATATACACAAAAATAATGACAATTCTATTGGAGACTTTTATGTTATATCTGCCAGTCAAAGAATATTCTCTGTTCAAGTTATAATAAAATTTTTAGCTTATAAGACATAAGCTAAAAAGGTGTAGACAACTATGCCAAAAGAATTTACTTACTTGGCCTGTAATCCCAGCACTTGGGAGGCTGAGGCAGGAGGATCACAAGTTCAAAGCCAGCCTCAGCAACTTAGTGAGGCTCTAAACAACTCAGTGAGACCCTGTCTCTAAATAAAATACAAAATAGGGCTGGGGATGTGGCTCAGTGGTGGAGTGCCCCTGGGTTCAATCTCCAGTACCAAAAAAAAAAAAAAAAAGAATTTACTTACTTGGAATGTTGAAGTTTATCTTCTATTAATGGAAGAACAGCTGGAATCATTTCTCGAGGGAAAATCTGGCTGACGATAGTAAGTGCCATACATACTTCTACCAGGTTAGTGCTCTGCAAGTCCTGGCATAATTATTAAGCAAAGGAAATATTCAGTATAAATTCTGAAACTAGAGATGGCTGATGCAACACTGCATTGGTCCTATATACTTAGTAATTTTCTCCTGACTTTATAATTAATTTGTATATGCAGACTTACATAATTTCAAAGGCATAACCCTAATTATTTCATATACCTTAATTGTCAGTAGATACAGATAGCCAAAAAGCAACTAATACAAAAGGAAACTATTTCTGTTCTGATACTGGCCAAACTAGTCTCCTTTATTATAGCCTTGAAAACTCTTCCAAACCAGTAACAGAACAGTTTAGGAATTTTTCTTGTTTAATAATTAGTAGAAAGCTAAAAGGAAGACATTCTATGCAACTACTACAATTTTATACAATTATAAAATTCTAAAATTTATAAAATAAAATGAATATGTTCCTATATACTTATTTATGCACATGGTTTATAAATCATTCTAACACAACTTCAAAATATATTTTTTAAAGTTAGAAAAAACTTAAGCTACTAGCAACTTTAATATAGTATATGACTTAAAATTCAGAAAATACCTCACATAAACACACACTCTCACATATCAAAACTAATGCAAAATAAA
Organism: Glaucomys volans; assembly: GCA_020662805.1. NCBI lineage: Eukaryota > Metazoa > Chordata > Mammalia > Rodentia > Sciuridae > Glaucomys > Glaucomys volans. The sequence continues at coordinate 59,859 of JAJEJO010000922.1, forward strand.
AGAAAAAAAGCTCAACAATTCAATTATACTTCATTATTGATTTTGATTAGAACTTTAGAAACAAAATTTCGTTAGGGTGGATTAAGCTGTTTTTATCTATACAATTCAGTTACCCAATATATTCTATAATCATTTAAAATGACTTTTTGGATTTTAAAGACCTCAGTTTCTCAGTTAATATCTATATTCCTTTATATTGAACTAGAGAAAAGACAACAGCATGGAAAATGCTCCTGACTAAGAGCCTAGCAATTGCGATTATAATTCCAAATATGCATTTTAAAATGAAATAATAATACCAACAACAAATGATGCAACAGCGGCAGCTAATACTTCGGTATTTCACTTAATCCTCACATTGTAAGTTCTAATATTTATCACTACTTTAAAAATGCAGAAACAGACCTAAACGATCTTTCCACAAGCCCACTTATTTTCCAAAATCATTTAATTCAATATAATTGAGGAGAAACATCAGATGCCAGCAGGAATAACGAAGACTTCATACTAACCAACATATGATACAGTACCTTTACAACTGTATTCACAAGGAGAAGCAACAGTTCATGGTTTTCATGTAGAAATAAAGAAACAGCCAAATAACCTATATAAAAATTCAAAGGAAATGTGTATTAGTACCTATGAAAAAAAATTTTCCCAAGAAGTTAAACAAAGCAATACTAAATTTCAAGTTTTAATCGAACAGTAAGTTAGAGGTAAACAAAAACAAATTGAAAATATGAGGTTAAAACACTTCAGTAAGAAAGATTTCAGGTGTTCTTCATCCTGAAGTTTTTTCAGAATTATCTATTTCACCAGGCACATGGTGCATACCTATAATCCCAACAGCCTGGGATGCTAAGGCAGGAGGATGGCAAGTTCAAAGCCAACTTAATGAAGCTCTAAATAACTTGGCAAGAGCTTGTCTCAAAACTGAAAAAAAAATAAAAAGGGCCAGGGATGTGGTTCAGTGATTAAGTGACCCTGGGTTCACTCCATGATACCAAAAAATAAAAATAATTACATATTTCACAGATGAGTGCCAACTTAAAGCCCTTAAATAACATTAAAATATGCTTTCTATCTCTCTTGTGCAAATCTCTATAGTATCATTCAAAACATTCTCTCTTACAACCAAACATATAATTATTCAAGAACAAATAATTATTGCAGTTATTAGTGAGATACTGATTATTTGCATTACTGAGTAAGCCACCTAATATCAGTGCACATAATGTAAATCATATATTCAGTCACACACAATACCTTATTTTCTCAATCTGAAAACACGCTATTGAATGAGTAAAGAAACACTGTCTACCACACTAAATGAACTCATTGGCTGAAATAAGCATTTCTATTTCAATAATATTTAAACACTAAAAACTACATTTTAGGATTGAGGTAGTATATTAATATCATAACAAATGCCACGTACCTGGAATATACATACTTCATGCCATTTTCTGTGTCATGTTTCATGTTGACAATAACATTTATAAGACAGTTACTCTGGGTCAAGTACTTTACAAGTCTTTTTTAATTCTTGGATCAACACTATGAGGACAGGTATTATTTTTAGGCCAATATAATAATGAGGCCAAAAAAGGGGTAATTTCCCAAGGCCTACCGCTATTATGTGCCAGGATTCAAAGCCAGATAGTCAGAGTCAATCCATATGTACTGCCTCTCTATGTATCATCATTGGTTTTTGTTCGACTCTTTTCAGACATGTCATTACAGAGTCTGATATTAAGTATCCCCATCATTACCCAGGATCCATACTGTCTCTGTTGGGCAACAGGAGAAACTGTTCTCACAGCCAAGAAGTAGCAGCATGACTGACAAGTAACATCTTAACTGACAGAGAAGCAGAGTTATTTCTCCCACAATCATAACAGAGAAAGAAAAAAAAAAAGATCTGACCAGATGAGGAAAACCCCAGAAGCACTTAAAGCAGAGATTAAATCTTTTCAACTGCTGAGAACTCACTTGTTCATAAGTCACCCATATGAAGGTCAAAAACTCCAAAGATCATCTCAAGAAAACCTTGATCCTAGCTGTTACAAAGAATATCCTAACTTTTTTAACAATCAAAGAACAAGAGAAAAGATACTCTCTATCTCCATAAAATGAAAAAATTTTTAAAGCAAACAAAGAATAATAACTATGAATATGAAGTACATTTCATATGACTAAGAGTGAGTTATAAAATAATAATACAAAGCTTTGACTCAGAAATTTTGGTTGACATTCTGGTTCCACCATTAGTTTCATGACCTTGGACAAATGACTTGACCTTTCCAAGCCTTATGTTTCTTATTTAAAATGAAGATAAATACGATCTCACAAGATAAAGCCACTTAACGTAATGCCTGACTTAATGGATACTAAAATTTATTTATTTAACACTATTCACACAAAACTTAGGAAGGCATTCTCACACTAGAGAAAGCACCAAAGATGGCCTTTAGAAACCCCAGGACAGCCTGGTACAGCAGCATACACCTATAATTCCAGGGACTCAGGAGACTGAGGCAGGAGAATGGACAGCACAAGGCCAGCCTGGGCAACTCAGTGAGACCTTGTCTCAAAATAAAATATAAAAATGGCTGGGGATGTCTAGGGATATAGCTCAGTGGTAGCATATCCCTGAGTTCAATTCCTAGTAGAGAAAGAAAAACAAAGAAAACATAAGAAAAGAAAAGAAAATTCCAGAAGAGTAGATAAGGCAACAACATCAGAGTAAAGATTCATAGAAGTTTTAAATCCTATCTTTAAAAAAAATATTTTTACATTGAGTATCTAATGCCCATGGATATATGCTCTCTCATTGGCAAGAAAACATCTTCCTAAAGACCATGAATCTGAGCAAAAATGACCCTGAGATCTCATTTAAGGTAAACTTTCATAACTATGAAGTAATATGAGTACAATATTATTTACTGCATGTACCATATTATTTAACTAAACTCTAGCCATGCAATATTTAAACAGGTTCTAGGTGATTTCATTACAGAATGCTCATATAAAATATAATCAGCACATTCTCCTCTAAGTCTCAGAGACCAAGGAAATTGAGGTTTTCATGATTGTTCTTATGCCTAACTATATGAGTACAACATGTGGTCCATGCCTCCATGAAAGCAACTGTGACATCATCATGTAACTACTAATTTCTATGTTTGTCTCTATCCTCTACTCTACCATTGCAAGGAATTCTCAAATGGAAAAAATATATATGTCTGACTGCAGTGCCTAACAGTGGACTCCTATCGCATATATTCCATGAATACTGAATAAATTTTATAAACAGACAATCTCTAAGAAGACTTTCTGCTCATAACATCTTTCCCACTCAAGCCAAAATTTCACTGTTGAGGTTTAATTTCTTTGGATCTGTTTTCCAGAGTCCTTAACCAAAAATAGCTACCTCTAAGAAGGGTATCACTGTTTTCTTAAAAGCTGTGAAATTACATGCAAAGAGAATAAATGAAAATGACTTAAACTTGAAAAGATACGTTAGAAAAAAAAATTGTGAGGGCAGAGAAGGAAAAGGAAAATCAGAAGAAAAGAAGGCAAAGAAATACCAGACTTCTGCCTGGAATCTACCATCACTGTCTCTTCTTATGGCTGAATTTTGGACATTACCAAATGTATTCACATCTAACATGGTTCTCCTTAAAATGAAAAGGATGAACAGTTGGTTTTCACTTTCTCCAAAATGCTCAACAATGGCTGAAAGATCCTTTTTGATCTTTCCCTCTTAGGAAAGAAACAAAACAAGAAAAAAACACTCCAAATACAAAAGAGCGACATCACTTAGAAAGACTTAAGACATAGGAAAACTCTTACAGAAGTGAATTTTCAAAGTGTAGGGTGACAGTGAATATGACAAGAAGGGCTTTGCAAGTCTATGTGGAATAAAACACTAGTACAATAAAAGTCCACTTTCATATTTTTAAAAAAATCAAAATTTTAAGAAAAGTAAATTACCAATGAAGACTACGTTAATAACAAAGTCCTGCTTTTAGAAAGCTGTTATTTAGTTCAGAAGCTAAGACATTTATATATGAAAAGACAATACCGGGACTGGAGTTATGGCTCAGTGGTAGAGCGCTTGCCTAGCATGCGTGAAGCACTGGGTTAGATTCTCAGCACCATGTATAAATAAATGAATAAAGTAAAGGTCTATCAACATATAAAAAATATTTTTAAAAAAAGACAATACCATACAATAACAGATGGTAAGAGTCAACTGAGTGATCTCAGAACTGTTAAAACTTGATTTGAAATATGAAAAGGGAGAAACAGGATGCCAAAGGACATTCTACTTGGAGAAAAGAACACAACAAATCTGTAAGATAAAAAAGTATTAGGGGTGAAATGGGGCTCAACAAATGGAATGTTATGTGAATACTATCTTAGAATCTTTACCAAGACATCTACCACTCCCTCACCATCATCTGACAGCGCAGGACAATATAATTTGTGAAGAATGCATGGGGCACAGTGGTACATGCCTGTAGTCCCAGGGACGCAGGAGGCTGAGGAAGGTTAAAGGTCAGCCTCAGTAACTTAGTGAGACCCTACCTCAAAAATAAAAAGGGTTGGAGGGTGTACTCAGTGGTAGAATGCCCATAGCCATCATACACACACACACACAATGCTTAAAAATGCATCCCTATGCTAACATGTCCCTTCTGAAGATTCTGACATAAAACTGAGCCTTCATGAAATGGAAGACTTAAGTAGTTGAGAAAAATTTTCCTAATAATCCTACAGGATGACTACAAAGTTTTTTAAAAGAACCTCTTATCCTCATAGCTAACATTTGTGAAAGTGAAAACAGAATATTTAAAATTATTCTAGTCAATCTCCATTTTTTATTTTATAAAGAAACATTTCTGACCACTAAATTGATGAGATCAGACACAGTTCTTTAAATCAGCTTTTTTTTCCCCCCCCTGTACTGGAAATTGAACTCAGGGGTACTCAACCACTGAACCACATCCCCAGTCCTATTCTGTATTTTATTTAGAGACAGGGTCTCACTAAGCTGCTCAGCACCTTGCTTTTGCTGAGGCTAGCTTTGAACTTGCGATCCTCCTGCCTCAGCCTCCCAAGCTGCTGGGATTACAGGCATGTGCCAATGCACCCGGCCAAATCAGCTTTTTTAAAGCATAATTTACCTTAAAATAATTCACCCATGTAAGAAAATTCACCCATTTTAAGTTACAGATCAATGAGTTTTAACAAATACATGTAGTCATCTAATCACCAAAATGCTATCACTCCAAAACACTATGAATTAGGAAAATCAATTCTCAAATCAATTTCATTAATAGGCTTTGAGTTTCTGAAGTATAGGACTTCAGAAAAGGCTTTGGAAATTATAATGCAATGTTCTAAAAGTATAGTATATACCTGCCATCATTCATTTTATATAGTAGTTGGAACTCTAAGGACAACATTCAAGTAGGAAAGTCTTAAACATATACATACCTACTCTTTTTTCTAAGAGGTTTCCTTGTTGAGCCAATTTGATTGCATGTATATAGCCAAAGGAAGCATCATATCCAAGCATTTCACAATATATAAGTCTCACCATACATTCCTTCATCATTTTCTGAAAAGCAAAATATCCAATCACTACATAAACAAACAGAATATTCTGATTGTGTGTGTGTGTGTGTGTGTGTGTGTTATTACACTCATTTGAAAGGAAAATCCTTCAATTCTGTATCAAATTTGCTCCCAGTCTTATTTACCAATAGTATCAATTTTAGCAAAATAATTTCAACTATTTTGTTGGTAGTGATACTACAAAATAAATCAACTATCACTATTTCTAATTCTATGTGCTAATAGTATAAACTTTAGTTATAATGTAATATATGTGGTCCTTTGATAAAATTTCATCCATGGTAAACTTACTTGGCATCTAAGCTGCAGCATGTCAAATCTAATATACTTTATTAAAATATTCATAAATTACAAGTTGGTAATAATTTCTATAATGAAAATAATTTTCATTTAAAAATCAAATTACATGCACCTGGACTTTCTTCAGAAATTACGCTACATATAATTTGTAATAGTCTATAGGTGCTTTTTAAATATACAACTATTATGTACTGAGAAGCATTTAATGAAATACTCCAATATTTAATTTTTTAATGGAGTCTTTTAATATTTACAATACAAACTAAGAATTTTAAGAGATTTTATACATTTATTTTATTAGTATGACAATATTTACTTTCTCAATATTTACAGAAAAATTTAATCAGAAATAAAAATACAAAATGTTTCCATCTGTTCTAATATCTAAAATTTAATAGGGTTAGCACATTACAGGATTACTAAGTTACAAAATGCTTAGGAAACAGTAAAATACTTTAAAGTAAGGATGGTGATGTTTAATATTTCATGTGTATGTGTGTGCATTTATGTATAAACATCAAGAGCTTAATGAGAAACCATAGAAAAATCTTAGGGAAATGAGATTTAATATAGGTCACTTGTACTTAAAGCAGTTACAGATAATTAACATATCAATTAAGACTATTAAATACTAAGAAAATCTTAAATGATTCTGGAAGTCCCTCTTCAAAGACCTCTACATTAATTAGTAGTGCATTAATTTAAACCATTAAGTTTTAATCCTGGATTTGCAACATTACCTTAGAGTTTGTTAGTTAATTACTGGAGACTGAACCCATTTGATCTTTAGCATTGAGCTACATCCCGATTCCCAGTCCTTTTATTTTTTTATTTTGAGAAGGCCTCAAACTTCTCCTGCCTCAGCTTCCAGAGCCTCTAGGCTTACCAAATAGTTTACCTCAGTTTTCCTAAAGTCACCATGAGCTTTATTTAAGCAAAATTATTGCCTACATTATTATTTTCTTGTATTTAGAGAAGAAAATACATTCCCCCAATGCAGCAATTCTCTTTACAATTTCTCTAACAGTCATCCTACCTCTACATGATCACAAGAGAAACAGACTACTAAGGTATGCCCACAGCAGGACAGCCATAATTATTATACTGTCCTCCTTCCAAATTCTGACTCCCTAACTTCTACCTATTAATCTTAGTTCCACCCAACACTAGGTTTATGCCTTAGAGCAAGAAAAATTGTATGCAGTGATACCATTTATAGAAAATGGAAATCTAATGTGCTCATGCAAAATGATTATCTTGATATTTTTATTGGGGGGAGGGAAAACATTCCCACAGTGACTTAAACATAAAAAGCACTCATTAAATATTTGCTGAACAAAGGCTGTCTGGAAAAAAAAAATCTCATTAAAAAAAATTGGGGCTGGCTGGATATATACACAGTGGCAAAGTACTTCTAGCATTTGCGAGGCACCACAAAAATAAATAATAATTTTAAAAAAAAAACCTGGCATTACACATACATATAATGAGTTATTATACCATATCAATAAAGTTATAAAATTATAATATCAATTAAAAATAGTAATAATAGTAACAACAAAAGCCCATATCTTAACTTAAATAGCCTCATAGTGGCTTCTATTCAGAAGCCCCTCAATACAGTTGCTAAATGAATGCTGTTTGAAAAATTATACAGAACCAAGTTTAAAAATAACTAGGTCTTAGGGCTAGGGATATAGCTAGCTTGGAGAGCACTTGCCTCACAAGCACAAAGCCTGAGTTCAATCCCCAGCACCACACACACAAAAAAAGAAACAACCAACTAGGTCTTGATTTTGCCAATGTGCGATATACTCAGTTTCATAGTAAGAAAACAATTATACTACTTTGTCAGCCCATTATACTCCAAAAGGTAGAGTATCAAAATTAAAGATCGACAATGTAAGGGCTGGAGATGCAGTTCAATCGTAGAGTATGAGCATCAGCATATGAAGCCCTGGGTTCAAATCCCCCAGCACCACCAAAAAATAAACAAGGAAGAAAGTAAAAGAAGAAAGATTTGTAATATATCAATTCAAATCTGAAGATACTGACATATCTTAACCTTTTCCAAATACGTAATATAAGAATTGGAGTCCTATGAAAATTGTCATTACTTACATAATTACCATTATGTTGGTCCTGACTTGACATGGGCAGGCAAGTCTTGTTCCAATGCAATCAGTCAATGATAGAAATCTAAGTTAATGTCTGACTTGCTACCATATGTAACTGATTTTGAATATAATTAAATTAAATTTTAGAAATTATCAGATATTATGATTGAATCCACAGTGGATCAGATTTCAAATTCAAATGTGTTGACAATGACTATGAAAACTTACAAGTGTTGTAGTAGGAGCAGAAACAGTTGCTTTCAAATTATTCAGTTCCTGCTGGATTAATTTCTCTTCTTCCTAAAAAAGTGAAAATAAATGTTTGAATAACTGTCTTTTTAAACTGTAACCATATTATTAAGGGAAAAATAAAACAATAATTATAACTAAAAAGAAACATCATTTTAAAAGTGAGTTATAAATATTATGTGTTTAAGATCTACCTAAAGGTCTTTATTTCTCCAACCCTCAAAATCATCCTTCCAGAGAATAAGTGTTTCCAGGCTAATCCACCATTTCTCTTCTCTTCACTCAGCTACTGTCCCTTTAAAAACCTATTTGGCAGAAAATGCTAAAAAAATTAAAAGTGGAGAGAAAGCAGAAAGAAATTCTTCATGTTCTGTCCAGGATAAGAGGCTCACATCTTCCCCTTAAAAGAATACTTTTTGAATAGAGAAATAGGGTAAGAAGGCAAATTTCCCACATCCTTTCTCTCATTTTTTATCTCACAAACACCAGTGTGGTCGCTTTCAATGTTTGTATTGTATATCCCCTTAAGCAGATAAAAATTGGCCCCATTTTAAGCTAACACCATGTCATCTTTCAATTACACACAAAATTAGCAGGTGTTCATTAGACAGTTAATCAAGAACTACAAGTAAAATACTGCCACATTTGGATGCCTATGTACAGTTTCATACTGCAATTGAAGACCAAATATAATTTTCTTTAAACTTCACTTAGCACTTCATAAAAATTACCAAAGGACAAAACTGTGAGAGTAAACAGTATCCAATCCATAAATAAAAATTTTTTAAAAGACCTTTTAAACCTCAGAGCACCTTGCTTTTCTATTTCTTCTCTCCTGGCACTTACACTACATTGGAGTCATCTTATCTTAACCCCAAAATGAATGACCAAGTCCTTGGGAGAGGGAATGTATTTTACTGTTGTCCTTAACCTTGCTCCATAAATATCCGTTGAACAGATTATGACACAACACGTGTTTTTAAGATTTTTAACTCCCTAAGGTTTTTGAATCAGTATCTTACACAACCCATGTAACTACCAAATGTCTGTACATTTTCTATTTTAACTGCACATTTTCAAAGCTCATCTGAAGCACAGACACTCAGCAAATATTTCACTTTGGGAGAATGAGGGGGTTTTGTTGTTGTTGTTTGGCCCAACCTAGTGGTGTAGCCTAAGAACCTCAAGCTTCCCAAAGCTTCCCATCACGATGGGAAGCTGATGTGAGAAGCTTTTCCCACAGCAGGCTCAGATGGTCAGTGTGACCTGTTCAGGTTCATGACGTCTAGCAAAAGGGACTGGAGGAGCAGAAGAAACTGAGTAGGGAAAGAAACTTTGTAGGTAAATAGAGCCTGACACTTCCAACGCATTTGATATTTTCACATTTTGACATCTCATCTAATCCTCAAAACAACCTATGACACGTGAATTGGCACTCTTCCACTTCAACGTTGAGAAAACACACAAAGGGTCGGAGGTTAAACAATTTTGCCCCAGAACACAGTGAGTCAGATTCAGGGCCAACCGTGGAAACCCGGCCTCCCTGCTGTCAGTCGGGAAAAGATCTTGCAGGAAAGGAAAGGAAAGAGATCTGGCAGACTGCAGGACCGGTCAACACAGGAGCCCCCTAAGCTCGCGGGAGGGCGGACGCAGACCCCAGCCGCGGGGCCTCACCCGCGCCCCGGCCTCCCGGCCCGCAGGGCACCTACGTGCTTGGACGTGAGCGCGGTGATGCCGCGAACCAGACCGCCCAGCCTGGAGGAGAAGGACGCCTTGGTGGCTGCGGACCCGCCGGCCGGCTGGTTCTGCAGGAACAGTCCCGGCAGCGCCGTCAGCGTCTTCTCCACTATGTCGCTCATCGCCGCCGCCAAACGCGCTCGGGTCACCGCCCGGCTTCATGCCCGGCCTCCGCCGCCAGCCCGGCCTCCGTAGGCACTTCCTGTGTTTTGAAGAAGAAATCTTTATTAGCGTCCCGCCTGTTCAAGCACAGTGTCGTTCTCGGGAGAGGCCGCCGGAGGGCGCAAGAGTCCGCCGGACCAGCAGCTCCCCCAGCTGGCGCCCATAGGCTTGCGGCCAGTGGAAGGTTACAGGCGCGGTTTTGATTGCAGCTCCGGAGCCCACGCAACTGTGAGTCCTGAGGAAGCCTCTTGGGGCCTGTAGGTCCGCTTAGCTTCTTTCTCCTTAGCTGTCTCCGCGTTGCCGAGATCGCGCCAAGGAGGCGCGCCTTGCCGGCCTCTTTAGCGACGCCCGCGGTCGACCACCCCTCAAGGTCTGCAGACCGCGGGGACCCCGGCCCTCCCACTGCCGCACCCCAAGAGGCGGCTCCACATGGGTCCTGGCGCCACGCGGCAGGGCACACCAGTGGTGTTGAATGACAGCACGACCGCCCTGGGGACTTGTGTCGGTACCCAAGACGCCGCCACCGTGGTTCCCCACCCACCCCGGTCCGGGGATGTCTGGAGGCTGTCGCGCGAGGAAGGCGGGCGGTGTGACTCTGCAGACTCCTCCGCCCATCGCGGTTTAAAGGTCACTTTTCTGAAATGACTGCCGGCTTGGCAGGCCAGGAGAGGTCTCCCTGTTCCACCTCTCACACTCTGCATTCTTTTCCATTTTAGAACTGATCACAGTTGCCACTACATAATGTTTACCTGTCTATATAGAGAATATTCTAGTCATAGCTACTACCCCAGCTCCTAACTAGAACAGAACCTAATACAGTGATTCTCAAAATGTGGTCTGGTGAATTCTGAGGGTCCCTGAGACCCTTCCAGGAGATTCCCCCAAGAAAAAATGATATTTATATTAGTACTTAACTGTTATTTGCAATTTTCATTCTCGTTCTCTGGAACTTTCAAGAGGTTAGATGACATATGATTGCTTTGTTGCTGTTGAAATGTGTGTGCTTTCGAGGTAGTAGGTTAAGGGCATTTTAATTATGTATGTTTGCAGAGGTTAACTGTCCTTAGTACCTTAGTGCATTTTTTCAAGCTTTCTTCTTTTGAACAAGCTCTCATCTCTGAAACCTCATTATGGTCCAATATATGGGTTTTTCTGAAATCCTGAAGTTGTTCTTGTACCTGTGCAGGAATTCAAGAAGAAAGGTCTGCTTTGTAACTTGTTTTGCAAGAGTTTTTTGTTTTTTGTTTTTTTTAAATTTCTTGGAAACTTTTCTAAATATTTCAATTTTATGTGAAACTCATATTTTTTAGAATTTAATATTTTTATCTTAAAATTTTGTTTTTTAATTTTTAAATTTAGAATCTTTTATTGGTTTATAAAAAGGGAGATGAGGGGCTGGGATTGTGGCTCAGTGGTAGAGCCCTTGCCTAGCACATGTGGGGCACTGGGTTTGATTCTCAGCACTGCATAAGGTTCATCAAGAGCTAATAAAAAATTTTTAAAAAGGGAGATGAGAAAATTTGCTTTCTAGTGTTTTCACCCTTAAGATGATTTTTTTAAATGATACTAACATCAATCATTGTTAATAAAGCATTTCCCAAAAGAAAAAAAATGATGCTAATATCAATATCAGAGATTTATCTGACTCAAGAGAAATCTATGCAAAACTGTAAGAAAATATCACAAAAGTTTCCTTCCCTTGGCTTTGGACATGTTAATCATTTACCTTATTCTATCTTATTCAATAGAATATTTCCAAATACTATTATGGAGCCAATTTAGTTGAGCATCATTTTTAGACCTGTCAGTTTAAAGAACAGGCAATTAAGTATTTTAAAGATAGACATGATTAATTTTATAAAAACCTATGCTTTATTGTAACTGCTTTTGAAAGTAGAATGAAAATCTCACTAAAGCATCTTATTGCAGGTTAAATTATTGTGTTCATTGCATTGGCTGAAGAAGGGCATGCAATAGCTGAAAGACCTAAAAACACTTGTACCTTAGAATGCCTGCTACATCAGAAATCAGTAAAGGAAATCATGGTGTTCCAAAGATGCACTAACTCACCAAAAGTTACATAAACCACAGTAATCAAGACAGTGCGGGAGGGGTTGGAGGAAGGAAAGATATTAGAATAAGACAAACGTCATTATCCTAGGTACATGTATGATTACACAGTGTCTTTACTTCGTGTACAACCAGACAAATGAAAGTTATACCCCATTTGTGTACAATGAATCAAAAAAATTTTTAAAGTGCAGTACTGGTATAAATATTGTACATAAATATTCACAGTAGCATTGTTCACAATAGACAAAAGCTGGAAGCAACCCAAATAACCTTCAACTGATGAATGCATAAAGAAAATATGGTATATCTATACAATGAACTTGTTATTCAGCCATCAAAAGAAGTGAAGCACTGATACATGCTACAAATGTGTCTACCTTGAAAACATTATACTTTGTGAAAGAAGCCAGTCACAACAGACTAAATGTTGTATGATTCTACTTATATGAAATGACCAGCAAAGGCAAATCAGTAGGCAGAAAGCATATTGATAGTTGCCTGAGACTGAAAGTGAAAGTGAGGATTGACTGCTAATAGGGAACTTTCTCAGGTGTGGAAATGTTCTAAAACTGCATTGTGACAATGATTGCACAACACTATAAATTAACTAAAAATCATTAGCCATACACTTATAATAAGTGAAGTTTTATGATATGTAAAATGTATTTCAATAAAACTGTTAAAAAAAAGTTTCATGGGTTGTGGTTCAGTGGTAGAATGCTCACTTAGCACATGTGTGAGGCACTAGGTTCGATCCTCAGCACCACATAAAAATAAAATTATTGTGTCCATCTACAACTAAAAAATATATACATATATATTTTTTAAAGTTTCAAGCTGGGGGACATAGCTCAGTTCATAGAGTGCTTGCCCTGCAAGCACAAGGCCCTGGGTTCAATCCCCAGCACTGCCAAAAAAAAAAAAAAAAAAAGAAAAAGACTTTCCAAGGGCCTGGGGATATAGCTCAGTTGGTAGAGTGCCTGCCTTGCAAGCACAAGGCTCTGGGTTCAATCCCCAGCGGCGCACACACACACACAAAAAAAGTTTCATGAATTTCAGAAATACTGGTTCACATTGATTTACAATTTGCTACAGGATCTTTCTGGGACTTAATGACCAGAGATGAATACAGAAATGTAATTCATTTAGAAAAATAAATAATACATTGAGGAGGGTCTGTAGTTGGTGGCCAGAGAAAAGCCTTAGGAATGGTGAGAGGCAAGGCCTACTGCATTATTACTGGATGACATTCTAGGTATTGCAATGGTGGGGATTTTGGCAACCTTAAAGAATACAGTTCCCTTCCTATGCCCAAGGGGGCGCCAGAGGAGCAAGAGTTGGTCGTGACTGAAGACATTCCCACCTCCTGAAGCTGGAGTACTGTCTGGGTTCATCCAAATTCTAATCCAGGTTCTTTAGAAACAAGAATTCTCCATTTCCTTTTATTTTCATTCTTGAAAGAGGAGGGAATTTGCTTGAAGTCCTTTTAAGTCTGAAAATGCATCATGGAGAGCCAAGTGAGGCTCTCCAGGGGAGAGGCAAAAGAAACACCCTAAGATTTTTTTTTTTTTTTTTTTCAGGGTGGCACCATGCTATTTTCTTCCTCTCCTTCCGTGACTCAGATTCACATTTCACACAGACCTCGGCCTGTGTTTCCTTTCCTCTGCTTTGACCTCTTGCCAGCAGACTTTGTCCTCAATATTTTCCCACTCCTGCTCCCCAGCCTGCATCAGTGTGGTTAAAAACATTAGCTGGAAGAAATCTGAATTTACTGGGTAAATTTCTATACAAATACTTTTGAAATGAAAACCTCTATTGAGCCAAAATTGTGCACAGCCCAGCTTAGGTCTAACCTAGTTCTAGCCACAAATAGAAACAAAATTCTATTCCATTTGATGGATTTAGACAGTCTTGTTGAGCTAGTTGTAAAGAGATTTGACTTGTAATACTTTATTTTACCCAAGGAGCTTAAGAAATAAGTACAGGCAAAAACAGCCCCCTCCATGCTTGGAGAGTATTTTCCCACATGCACTCATTTTAAAAATCTAGTTCCCAGGAAATCTTTGTAAGGACATTTCACACTAGTCTACTAGATTGAAGACAAGGAAAGGAGATATGTTCAGAAAGGATGAGCGAGGACTTTCCCAGAAGGATGGGAACTTAGCATCCAAAGGGTCCTGATCCAGAGTATTATAGGAAGTGATCAAGAAATCAGAAGTGATTTAAGTTTAAAACAAAAGTAACATCCCAAACAGGTGATAGTACTATTGAAGCCCCATGCTGTACAAATGAGAATCAAGTCTTTACAAACTACAGTTTCTGCATCATATGTAGTTCTCATACACTGCTGAGAGCAAGATGTTACACACCACCGAGAGTGTTGAAGGAAGTCTTCTCCCTTTCTCAGATCCATAAAATGGACACTTCTAATTCACAAGATTGGTGACAAGAACATTTACCTTCTGTTCTTTCCTCGCTCACTTCTCCAGGAAGGAGAGATTCATCTTGTCACCAATTGAGGTTCAGTTCTGCCTACTGCACAATAGCCAGTATTACAATAAACTAGTTAACAGGAAAATGACCAGATTCTCATCCTTATAGCCATTTCAAAAAAAATCAGGTAAGTGAAGGGGGTTTTGTGCGGAGGTTAAAAATGGTAGCGTGAGGTGATGGACAGAAACGCTATGTGCTGAGTTACATATCTTCAGGGCATGTTTTTCTTTCTTTCAGTCGAAGTGTTCATTGCTTACAAAGGACTTCAGCTCATGGGCCAGTCCTATAATCCTTTAGATAAGCACATTATTTTCATGCAAGTTAAATATTATTCTTTCAATTAGAGAACAAGATTAGCAATTCCTTGGACATATTTTGATGTTATT
Organism: Glaucomys volans; assembly: GCA_020662805.1. Lineage (NCBI taxonomy): Eukaryota > Metazoa > Chordata > Mammalia > Rodentia > Sciuridae > Glaucomys > Glaucomys volans. The sequence continues at coordinate 75,022 of JAJEJO010000922.1, forward strand.
TGAAGACTACCAGGTGTTCTAAGTTCTATAAAACAAAACAAAAGAAAAAAAAAGTTACTGATTAGGAAGTCAGGGGACCAATTTTTTTTTCCTCTTTGTTCCTTTTTCCTGGAATAATTGACTCTAATAGTTAATATCTCAGCCATTTAAAAGGGCTTTTAAAAGTTACAACACTGGTCAAAGGGGAAAACAAAGAATGACTTTACAAGGGGCAATTTTACAAAGTAAAGCTAATCTCAAATAGGGTGACATTTTAAAAAGTGGTATAGTCATTACTGATGTTACAGTCCCACTGGGCCACTAAGGAAAGAACACAGCATATTTGCCCCTTTTTTCATCTCTTTCCTTGGACTAGACTGCCTTCTAGGGTAGTGCATCCCCTACCTCCACCCCAGCCCCAGGGCATTGGGCCCTCCCACCTGGGAATCACAGTCCTTGGCAGTCAACTCCCGTTCAAGGAAATAAACAGATTAGCAAAGGTATGTTGACTAAACCCAGGTTAGGCTTCCTCAGGCAGGGTGGGGGCTCTCCAGGGGCAGATGCATTACTCAAAGGTGCTTATGCACTTTAGGAGGGTCTGAAGACAAGTGTTAGAAGTCTGATTGTAAACCCTGACATGTGACTTCTCCACTTTGGCTTCACCTCTGGGAGGATTTTATCTTCACCTGTTTTTTTCTTGTGTTAATTTCTGAATTCAGAGGGGCTCAGGGCTATCTTAATTGGTCTCTTCAAAGCTCCCAAATCAAGACTTGAAGTAACTTTGACAATGAAAAGTTTGAAAACCAAAGACTAATACAAAGAAATAACTCTAGCAGGAGACTAAGTTAGCTGTTCACCCTTTAGCAAGGGTTAAACTCTTCAGAAAAGGAAAGAAGCCACCTCTTCCAGGGAGCGGGAAAAAAAAGCAACTTAAGGAGAATTCATATTATATATATGAATTTTCGTATACACTGAACATTAGAGTAGAAACACAATAGTATGAACAAATGGTGAGAAGGTACTAGGAGATATTTTGGAGTGAAAGTGTTGGGTATTTTCCATTTGCTCCTCCAAATCACTCTCCACTTCAGTGTGTATACGGAGACTGAATTGCCTGAACTCCATCAGTGGGATCCCCTGCCTTTTGGCTGCTGGTTAAATTTAAGCAACAAAGAGCAACAAATGGAATTGAAGGCGGTGGGGATTTGGCTGATTGGGATATATTCCCTGGTGCCCTCCCTGCCGCATCTCCCTGTGTTGGCCTCATATCTCGCTCTTTCATGTGTATGTGTATGTGTGTAGTAATGGGAATTGAACCCAGGGGTGCTTTACCACTGAGCTACATCGATAGCCCTTTTGTTTATTTATTTGATACCATGAATTGAACCCACAGGCACTCTGTCACTGAGCTACATCCGTAATCTTTTTTTTTTAGGGGGGGGGGGGGAGTCTTGCTAAATTACAGAGGTTGGCCTTGAATTTATTTTCCTTCTGCCTGCGCCAGCCTCCCAAATCACTGCGATCACAGTTGTGTACCGCCTTACCTGGCTTGGCCTCATCTCTATCAACGACACAGCTTGCGTCAAACTGCCTTCTTCACATAGTTCTCCCAGACAAGTAGCATTGCCATTCAGGATATCTGTGGAAAATACAAATACTCTAGTCATACCTGCTGACCTACTGAAGCCGGAACTGCAGAGGAGGGGGTCTGCATTTGAACAAGTTGTCCAGGTGATCTGATGCATATTGAAGTTTGAGAATCATGGCTGTAAGGAACTATGATTCCCTTTCCTTTGTTCACAGTAACTATCCCTGGAATATAAAAAGCCTAATCCCGTCTTGTTTTCCCAAACTCCATTTACCTTTGTAAATAGTCCTTTATTATACTTTCCTCCTATTACTTATTTTGAATGTGCTGTCATTTCCTACAGGATTCTGATGTTGTATACTTGGAGGTGTCTTGGGATCTCAAAAATAAGCAACTGCTTTGTATTTCACCTGTGAAGGAGATAAGCCCACAGATCAAGGTGAAAGGAAAAAAAAATCTATCAATGGGAAACCCACACAAGGAGATCTATTAGACAGCATCATAGGCTGAACGGTCCCCAAATTTTTTAGGCTGCAGCTCACAGTGGGTCTCTGTGTTTTAGGAAATGTCTCTGGTAAACTAAGAAATGATGTAACATCCTTATGAGACCTATGACTAAAACCTGAGGTTTTTGTGTGGGTTTGAGCTGTCCTGTTGGTGTCTACCAAGGCCTTTAGCCTGAAGAGGGAAGCTGCTAAAATAAGTTGCTATGTACAAAAGGAACCTGCTATTATTTTTCTCCTTTGACTAAGGCCAAATCTATAGTGAACTAAATTCATACCCCCTATTTTCCATCCAATATAAAAGTCTTATGGGCCACAACATAACATTTGAGCAGCTGTGGGTGATAAACAAGTTCAAAGGAGTGCAAAGGGTCAGTCCGAGTGTGTAATGCCCAAAACAAAGAGAGTCTGTTCTAGGTTTCCTCAGGCCTCCTGTCATAGAGACTCTCCTTGTTTTTAGGACATAGGTCCAGGGCAGGAATATTCAACAGAGGTTGGGAAGGGTGCCTGTATAGAAGCTGAGAAGCCCAGAACCAGCGTGACATTTCCTTTGGAAATATATAAGGGTTCAAAAGTCTTGAGTCATAGTATGAAGAAGGGTCTGGAAAAATTTAGGCCAAAGTACTACCCAGGTTTCTGTCACCTTTGTGGACTGAGTCCCCTGCTTTTGCATACAAGTAAAGAAACTGGTTTTCAGAGTAGCATCTCTTATTTCCATCTAATGATTAATTTAACCAGTAAGAGCTGGACCCTGAAAAAGAGTGAGGCAGGCTAAGTTTGTCTTCCAGTTTTTCTGTTTGTTTGTTTGTTTGTTTGTTTATACATACTAAGAATTGAACCCAGTGGCACTTTATCACTGTGCTATACCCCCACCCTTTTTTATTTTTCAGACAGGGTCTTGCTAAATTGCTGAGGTTACCCTTGACCTTGGGATCCTCTTCTTCAGCCTCTGAAGTTGCTTGGATTATGGGTGTGTGATACCATGCCCAGCTTCCCTTAATCACTTTTTTTGGGGGGGAGGAGTACATACCAGGGATTGAACTCAGGAGCACCTGGCCACTGAGCCACATCCCCAGCCCTATGTTTTTTTCTATTTTATTTAGAGACAGGGTCTCCCTGAGTTATTTAGCGCTTTGAGGCTGGCTTTGAACTTGCAGTCCTCCTGCCTCAGCCTTCCAAGCCGCTGGGATTACAGGAGTGTACTACAGTGCCCAGCCCTTAATCAACTTTTTAAAAACAATTTCACTTTGTCCCACACCCACGGAAACCTGATATCTACAAGCTGTAACCTTTCTGTTCATAGTCCATCACTTGAACACCCTTCCTACATCTTTCCATCTTTGAACTTTTTCAGAACCCACTCAGAATTTAAAGGAACAGGTTCCTAATCCTCAGATCCTGACTATTGCTGATGGGATGATGCATTTAGCGCAGCAGTAGCTTAATGCTATAACACTCTTGCCAAAAGTATTTAAGAAGAGAAGGCCTTGTCACTTAGTAGCTATTCAACCATGAAAAAGTTAAAAAGAAAGATACGAAGAATCATACATAGGAGTTCAAGGGACAAATATTTGAATACATATTATGTCACTTCACAGAGGTGTGATCCATCTTTTACAGTATTTCATTTTCTACTGAAAATAATTTCTACCACTTATTGAGCACCTCCTATGGGCCAGGGCCCAGGTTAAGCATGTTGAATACACTATCACTTATCTTGAAAAGAAACCCAGCAAGATAGTTAGTATTAACCCCATTATACAAATGAAGAAAGTGAGACTTGATAGAAGGGCATAATTCACCCATGTAAGTAGCAGAGCCAGGATTCATGTCCAATTACATCAGGCTCTAAAGTCAATGCTTATCCACTTTGCTGTGTGATATCCTGAGATCCCATTCTCACCTTGTAATTGAATTGTGCTTTATAATAAGCTTCTGTCTTCCTCTAAGTCCCACACACCACCTCTTCCACTTTCTACCTCTTTAGTTATTAACAAGTAAAATCCACTTCTGTCACTCCTTCAGGTATTTGAAGACCACAAACTACTTTGACCATCCTCAAATATTTCAACCTTCCCTGCTATGAAGGTTTAAAATCTCTTAATTATCAAGGTGATTCCCTTTCCATTTGCCTATGTCCCTTTAAATAAAATGACCCAAATTTAACATACTTACAGAAAACTGCACAAATTATAAACATACAATGCAATCAATGTTTACAAAAAGTGAACACTCCTTATTCAAGAATGAGAAACATGACTAGTCCTGGAAGCCCATGCTACCTCAGTTCCTGCCTCCCCACTGCCCTTCTAACCCAGGGATTATGCAAGTAGAATCTCACTGCATGCACTGTTTGATGTCTGGCTTCTTTCATTCAACATTATAAGAATTATCCACGTCAGAATGGATGCAGTGACACACACCTGTAATCCCAGTGACTCAGGAGGCTGAGGTAGGAGGATCACAAGTTCAAAGTCTGGTTCACCAACCTAGTGAGGCCGTAAGCAAGTGAGACTCTGTCTCAAAATAATAATAATAATTTTAAAAAGGACTGGGGCTGAAGCTCAGTAATGAAGTGCCACTAGGCCCAATCCCTAGTATAAAAAGAAAAATAGATCTGTGTCATATTATGTATGATTCTATAGTAGTTGTTCATTCTCCATTGCATTCTGTGCACTTTTTTAAATGTGATAAAATACATATAACATAAAATGTACTATCTTAGCCACTTTAAATGTGCTATTCAGTGGTATTAATTCACACTGTTGTGCAGCCATCACAACCACACATTTCCAGAACTTTTTGATCCTCCCAAACTGAAACTTTGTACTTTAGAATACCAATTTTTCATTTTCCTTTTTTATTGGGGTGGGGGGAGAAGTAACAGGGATTGAACCCAGGGCCTTAGCACATGCTAGGCAAGTGTTCTACCACTGAGCTACATTCCCAGCCCTTGAAACACTCTACTTTAAACAATAACTCCCTATTTGTCCCTCCTCCTAGGATCTAGAAATCACATTCTACTTTCTATAAATGACTATTTGAGTTACTTCCTGTAAGTTAAATCATTCATTTTTGCTCTTTTGTAACGGACTTATTTCACTTGAAATAATGTCCTCAAGGATTCCCCATTCTTGAAATAAAGGGTTTAGACTGTTAATTTCTCAAGTCTTGCTTGCCTTTAACATGTCTCATTCTATAACCGACTTTCATTTAAGAAGGCTCTTCTGTAGCCTATTCCAAGGGTTTAACTAACAAAAACAATTGTGATTTTTAAAAATACATTGATGTCATTCCAGTTTATACAATTTCATTGTATCTCCCTGGTCACCTTATCAGGTAGCATGAGAATTTACTACTCCATATGAGAGATGATTAAACAAGGAGACAGGAGACAGATTTGCACAGTGGTTCATTAAGGTGTTCTCTGTTAGGGGAGGTTTGCCAACCTAATTCTTCTCATTTTAGATCTGAATTCACATGGTGAATTGACAGGTTTCCTCAGGACTGTAGGAAGCTGCAATTCCCAACCCTGTCACTAGGTGACTATGTAACTGCATCCAGAGGGGAAGGAGGAAGAAGACAACTAGGTCCCAGAAACAGGATGGTCCTAAAGTGGCAATAAACCAAATTAGGCTTTTTCTAGGAGTTGTTCCAAATAGCAAATGGTAAGAAAGCCTGAGAATTCTGAAACACATTAAACTTAAAATGTCATGTACTCGGTACCTGGTTAAGTTAAAATAATGACCATATATTATATCCTCCATTATGTGACTTTTGCATCTTAGTCTCTCCTTTCTTCTTTCTCCCTCATCCATCACAATTCATAGACCCAATTTTTGAAAGACCCATGATTGAAGCACCTCAACTTAGAATGTGTCAAGAGACAGTAAGTGTACAAGCAAATCAGTAGCTCTGCAGCTGTAATTTTAAAAGGAGACTGAACTTACTGTTTATGAAAGAGAACACTTTCACACATATTTTAAGAATATTTGAAAACTTCTGCATCCGATAAGATCAAGATCCATAAAAATGTGCATTTTCTCCCTGAAAGCTGCTGCTAATACAGTGGTGTTGGTATATGTGCTTCTAGGTAATTTTTTTTCCTAAGTAAATACTAGGATATGTTTCTTCTTTATAAAAACCAACATTTTAATAAGCTTTAAAATTTCTTATATAAAGAACTATTGATAAAAACCATGACACCTAAATATTAACTTCACTCCACATCTTTTCTTACTTTGAATACATCATGGGTTTTGGTAAAGCTTACTTAGGCCTTCTTCTGAGTCTTTAAATGCTATTGGCATTTCTGCTACAAATATAGTCTCACCAATTCCAACCAACTTGTGCTTATCCTTTGAAATTGCACATTTTTTATAAACATTTGCTTTTTTAGATGTTGATAGATCTTTATTTTATTCATTTTATTTTTATGTGATGCTGAGAATCTAACCCAGTGCCTCACACATGCTAGGCAAATGCTCCACCACTGAGCCACAACCCCAGTCCAGAACTGGATATTTGATGGCTGAATCTCAGTTATTTTTTTAGATTTATCTATCACTTTTGAAACATGTTACTTTATTTTATTGTCATTGCTATTCTTGGCTTCAAGCCATATTAATTTGGGTGGATGAATCCCCTTAGAATTCATTCCGTTATCTTCATGAAATTTCTTTATGTTCATTCTTTAGCATATGTAATGCCTTGATGGCATAAAACAGAAAAGTGGGGAATAAAAAAATAAACAACTGATTTGGAGACCACAGAGAACAATTTCAACCATACATTAGCTTTATATTCAGATGAATATAAAGATGAAATAATAAATGTGAAAGCACTTTGAAAAATGATGAAGTATGCTATGCAAATGTAAATGAATGTAAAATTTGAATTAAAATGGAAATCAAGAACTGCTGAAATAATAGGAATGACAGTAGAATGAATCAGACATAACTTTTCTATGTTCATATGTGAATACATGACCAGTGTAACTCCATATCATGTACAACCGCAAGAATGGGAAGTTGTACTTCATATATATACAATATGTCAAAATATGTTCTATCTTCATGTATAACTAAAAAGAACAAATTTAAAAATTTTTTAAAATTGCTGAAATAATGGCTTGTTAAGAATTAGCAAATGCCTGAATTTAAATATCTGAGGAGAGAATGTAAAGACTTCAATAGTATCATTTCCTAAATATTCTTTACATTGTTTCCTTTTAAGTGTTCTGGCTACTATTGTGACTTTTTTTTTTTTTTTTTTTTTTTTTTGGTCCGGAGGATTGAACCCTGGGGCACTTAACCACTGAGCAACATCTTTAGCCCTTTTTAAATATATAGATATATTTCATTTTTCATTTAGAGACAGGGTCTCACTGAGTTGTTTGGAGCCTCGCTAAGTTGCTGAGGTTGGCTTTGAACTCCCGATCCTCCTGCCTCAGCATCCCAAACCACTGGGATTACAGGCGTGCGTGCACCACTGCACCTGTGATTCTTAACACATTAGTAACAGAGCAATGGGAGAATGCATTTTTATAGTAATCCAGCAATTCCAATGAATATCAGAGGACATAAATCAGCATGAAGTCTTAAAAGTGGCTGGTTTGACAAGACGGAGCCAGTGTAATGTGGCTTTTCTATTTGCTTGCCTATAAAGTTGGCTATTAACTTAGTACTTAATTGGATCCTCCTGCATTAGAACCATAAGAGCATTCAGTCCTGCAGGCTAGAGAACATGTTGTACCTGTTGAATAGTGTTAAAGGTATTTTAAGAGTCTGGTTATAATTGAGTAATGACTAAACACAACCTATTATATCAGACTTTTAAAGGTGGTTTGCATGGTGTTTGCCTAAACAGAATCATGCCTGAAAAGTGGAGTCTGAATCCTAGCTCTACCATTTACAATCTGTGACTTTGGTCATATATTTAAGCCTTTTTGAGCCTCAGTTTGTCCATCTTTCTAATGAGAGTTACAGTATCTGTCCTTACTTCATAGAATTGCAAGAATTCCCTAAATTAAATCATAAATAGAAAAGAATTTTGGAGACATAAGCACTGCACAGAAATTAGTTACCAAACATAACTCTTGTATTTCACAGATGAGGAAACTGAGGCCCAAAAAAGCTAAATGATTTGGTTGAGGACCTATTGTGATTGAGTTAGATCTAGAACATAGATCCATCTCCAAGACCTCTTGCTTTTCAGATTATCAATCAGTACTGTTTTTTGACATTTTATATAAACTAAGGTCTCCATCCATGACTCATTTACATACATTTATTATTCAGTCATAAAAAGTCATTAAAAATTAACTTGAAGTTTGTTAGAATCTAGATTTAATTACCATGTATGTGTAGATGCATTACTGAACTTCCAACTATAGTGCAGCTACCCCCTGAAGGAAAACAAAAAGCTTTTTGTTTTTACTTTACATGCTAGTGCTTGGCTAAAACTTCTGTTTTTATAAGAGAGTCACATGAGATAATCTAAACCTTTAGTCTAATTACTGGGAAGAATCTACAAAATAAATCCAAAGCTTTTATGAAGCCAAAACTTTCACATCTTCCTGAAATAACCTTTTTCACCTTCATTTTAACATATGTTTCAAACCTGTAATTTCACTATTAACATAAAAAGGACCAGTTGTGACCTCAAATATATCTTTTTTTTTTTTTTTTTTTTTTTGAA
>JAJEJO010000922.1:83890-145692 GCA_020662805.1 Glaucomys volans
CTTAGCGAGGCCCTAAGCAACTCAGTGATCCTCCTGACTCAGCCTCCCAAGTCGCTTGGATTACAGGCGTGCACCACCACACCCGGCCTCAAATATATCCTATTCCAATATTATTTTTGTTTTAAAAGAGTCATTTATCAATAATGTGTCTGTGAAATTAGTATCTAAAGATACTTTTTTTGTAGCTGGGCAGAGTGACTGGGGAGATTAAGGCAGAAGAAAACACATTCAAAGCCAAATTTCAGCAACTTAGCGAGGCCCTAAGCAATTTAGCAAGAACCTGTCTCAAAATAAAAAATATAAAAGGTCTGGGGATGTGACTCAGTGGTTAAGTGCCCCTGGGCTCAATCCCTGGTACCAAAAAAAAAAAAGTTTTAAATAACCTATTTTGAGTTTTTAATTATAACCTATGATGGATTTGGACTAAGTAAATCTAAAGTTTGCTTCTAACTATAAGTTCCTGTGAACTAGAATTCAGAATTTACAGGAGGAAGCTAGATCAATATTTACTTTTCCAGCTATAGTTGGGAGAAAATTTGATGCTGCTTTCTTTTCCTCAGAAAAACTACAGAGGCATGTTCAGCCTTGACCTCATTAGGAAATGTCTTTCAAAGTCTCTGTGAGTTTATAATAATTTAATTTTATAGTGCTCTACAATGGAGAACTCATGGAGTTCTTCAGTACCTGAAGATTTGTCTCACATCCTCGTTGATCTTAAGCCTCTTTAAATCTACTTTTCTAATCTTTTAAATGGGATTATTTGAACAGGATGCACAGACTTTACTATAAGATTAATGTAGCAGGGTGGAGGCAGGGGACAAAAAAATCTGGAAAAGCAACTATTGCAAAGCTAGAGAACTTTTTCAATCTAGAAAGAGGAGAATTTGGACTATTCATTGTAGACACCCTTTGTTCTGAGGAAGTGACCCAACTGAGATAATTGCCAAAAAGTAAGACTCATAGACCTGGGTCATGGAGAACACACAGAAAGCCTAACTGCAGATATTTGCAACAGAGAAGCTAGCTAGGTATTCCTGTTGGTAATGCAATTATTGTGAGCTTCTGAGCCTTTACTTTATCTCTGCCTGCTTTATCGTTTTTGAGATGAAGGCAGTGTCTCTTTTCTCTCCATCAGAGTCTAAACAATTATGGGCAATAATGGGCAATCCCATTACTTGTGCTCAGGGAAAATATGCATTCTTGCCTGAGAAGGTGCTTTTTGGAAGTCTGAAGCTGAGGCCCAGGAAATGGCAGGTGTTCAGACCTCATCCTCACTTGACACAAAATGACACCCTAGCTCCAGAGTGGGCTGTTTGCCCTATTCACACTTTTTTCTTCAAGAATGTAACAACTTTAGGGGCTGCAGATGTAGCACAGTGATAGAGCACTTGCCTAGCAGGCCCAAGGCCCTGGGTTCAATCCCCAGCACCACACAAAAAAAAAGAAAGAAAAAGAAAAATTTGTTGTTGTTGTTGTTGTTGTTGTTGTTTTATAGTTCAAGATCTCATTTCAACTACATTGTGGAAAAAATTCTAGCACAAACATGTTCCATTAATTAGCTTTGCTTACCTTTTTTGTTTCGGTGCTACTGAAGAAAGGAGGAAGGGACACAAACATTCAGTCCATAACACTTCTACAGTCCCTTTCTCCATAGGTTAGCATGTATTAAAGGGACAGAACCTTCCTCCTTGGAAAGTGTGCTTCAGTGGGAAGGCATAGTATTTTAGACTGTTTCAGATGATGTCCCCATAAGAGGGAAGACCATAGCCATGGGCTATTTAAAATAACTTCAGTCATTTCTTTTTATGGGTATGTTATATTTAGAAAAAGCAAACAGCAAAATAAATTAAATGTATGCATTCATTCAACAAATATTTGTTGAGGGACTACCTTAAGCCTGCCTTTCAGGCACTAGAGACAAAATCTCTGCCTTCCCAGAATTTATATTCCAGTGGGGACAAGGAGATAATAACCAATAGGTAAATGTACAGTAAGGATGGCAGCGATAAGAGCAATGGAGGAAAACAAAGTAAGGTAAGGAGGAGAGAGAGTGTCATTATGAATGGGAGAGAGATGGAACATACCTTGACTTTTGTTCCAGATATCATTGCTGCATAGCAAAACACCCTAAACCCTATTGGATTTACAGCAAAATGTACTGTGATATTGTAGGTTGACTTGGGGGTTCTCACATGGAGGTCATTACACAGTTGCAGGCAGATGGTAACTGAGGCTGGAATTATCTAAAGAATGGAGTGGGCTGGACATTTAAAATGTCTTCTTAATTCACATAGTGGGCCCCTCAGCTGGGAAGGATGGAACAACTAGGTCTGGCCAGACTTCACTCTGTCTCCATATGACCTTTCCACATGCTTGTCTAGGGTTTTCTCACAGTATGGTGGGATTGGGTAGTCAGACTTCATATATGCAGCTTCCCCTGAAACAAGTATTCCAAGAAATCTAGGCAAAAACTCTAAGGTTTTTTATGATCTAACTTTTAAAGTCATGCACCGTTACCTCCACCACATCCTATTGATTAAAAACAAGTCACAGTGCCACTAGATTACAGGGGAGAAAACCATAGAAGACTGTGAATACCAGCCACTATTGTGGTAAAGGGACAGCCTTGCTGATAAAGTAATATTTGAGCAAAGATCTAAGAAAAATGAGGGAGCAGAGTCCTGAGACAGAGGTAATCATCATGTATTTGAGAAAAACAAGGAGACTAGTGTAGCTAGACTAAGTGAGATTAGTGGAGAGAAGCAAGAAATAATTCAGAAAGGGAAAGAGACTCAGTAAGATATATGAATTTATTTTATTTTGAGTAAAATGAGAAACTGATCAGTGAGACTGAGTAGAAGAATTATGTGACCCGACCTTTACCTTCAAGGCTTGCTCTGGATTGTAATACTGAATAAAGGCTGTAGAGGTACATGAGCATAGGCAGAAACAAGTTTTTGCAATCATCCAGACCAACAGAAAATGAAACTAGACTCAAGGTAATAGCAGCAATAAGAAATAGATTCTCATATATTTTAGAGGTAGAATCTTCAAGATTTTCTGATGTTCTATGACAGAATAATTAAGCATGGCACCAAGTTATTTTTTTCTGGAGCACCTAGAAATGGAGTTGCCATTTAAATTGAGGAAGACCACATGAGGTATAGTGGTCCTAAGGAATTTGGTTTAGTATGTGTTAACTTTGAGAGGCCTGCCTATTAGATACACAAGTGGAAATGAAAGTAGATAAAAAAAATTTATCAGATCTTGTTCATACCCTGGTTTTATGTAATTGGATATATTAATAAACATTATGAGGCTTGACAGAAGAAATAAAAGATTGGGTAGCTCACAGAATTCTGGGTGATGCTCAGGGTCTCCAGTGAATTCTAAGCTCTCATTTGGACATAAATGAATAGGTGTTATAAAAGAGGCACAAGTTTTGAACTCGAGCACACTTCAGTCTGAGTGAAGGCTCCACCCTTTAGTAACAGTGAGGCTTCAGCACATCACACAATCTGAACCTTAGTTTTCTCATTTGTTAAGTAAGGATAACGAAATTCACCTTGGAATGCAGTTGTGGGAACTGAGTTAATACATGTAAAGCATCTGGCTCATAACAGATTCTCCATAAATGACAGCTATTATTAATATGCACAATAGTTTTTTTAAGACCTACCATGGTCTCTTCCTCCAGCAGACATCAGAGGACGTGGCAGAAAGCAGGACAGTCCTCAGTGAACAGCCTTGCACATGGATTGTCCCACCCTACCCTTGGGACATGCACCTGAAAACCTTGGACAAGGTTCTGTGTAGCAGCCGGACAGGATTAACAACAGTGAAAAAACAAAGCCGTCTGTATACCTAGCATTCTCCCAGGCTAGCCCAGGGAGATGTGTGAACCACCAGGGACAGGTCCCTAATTTGAACAGGTTTGCATTCACTTGAGAAATTTCAAACAAAAGAGGCACAGCAGCACAGAAGGCCATATCAGCCAAGGGAGCATATGGGGGACAGTACTACCTTGATACCTTCTGGTTTTCCAGTAAATATACTCCCCTTGAAGTAAATGACAACTAGAGAAGAAGCATGTAGTTGATACTGGGGCCATCTTCCATGGCTTAACTGATATGAATGAGTCTTTAGGGAAGTGGGGTAATGGAGCACCTGGAAGTCTCCTCTGATTGTTCACATTGAGAAAACAGTAAGCAAAATGATCCACCAAGAGTAAAAATAGGGAGCAGGTATGACAACTAACCTTGTAGAGGAGTGGGTAATATGATGGGATAGACAGGCAACTTAGAGGGCTGTGGGATATACATAACCATGAACTTAAAGTGAGTCTAGTCTCCATTGCTGCATGTTTTCCCCTAACACTTTCAAAAGTGAAGAAGGCAGAGAGTTGGATTCAAGTATAGTTAGGATTTTGCCAGATGCATACTCCAAAATGAGAGGCAAAGAAGTTAGGATGCATCCCATAGCTGTGCATGAAAGTTGAGAAGGAGGATGTGATGGCACCATGAGGTGGTGGGGTGGTAGAGGTAGAGGCTCAACTGACTCCAAGTCCCAGTGGCATTGAGGAAATTCTTTAAGAAAATCTTGAAATTTAAAATTATTTCTCCTTTTTTTTTTTTAAGGTGGGGCATTTCTTCACCATTTTCCCTCTTTGCCTTCCTTGTTGCGCTTTTTTTTTTTTTCATTCTCATTTCCTTAGTAAGTTCCTGAAGCAGAATGCTACTCCCTGCTCTGCTGCTATAAGGGGGCAGGAGACATCTCTTCCAGTTTAGACTCTTGTAATTCTGACAAAAAAGGAGTTAGATGTTGTTATTTATAAGTCTTTTAACATTATCCAGATTTGGCTTAGCATTAGGATTATACTACTGAACTTTATTTTTCTCCTTAATTTACAAAGAGCTCTCTTACTTCAGACATTTGGGTGCTTTGTTGGAATTTTCTGTGTAATATGGCCTGTTACAGAGCAATCTGGGTGTGTGGAATTGCAACCTGACTCCTAAATTGGGGCTGGAGCCTAGCAAAACAGAGGCCTTCTTACTCAGGTTTCTAACAGAAACTCTCTTCTCACCGGAATGGCTGGAGCAGATCAGATGACAGGCTGTTTTATCAGTTATTGTGTGGTTTTTCACCTGCCTGAAAACTATCTTAAAAAGATTGCTTTCCAAATGCAATGATACAGCAGTGTGTTCTAAAGACCTTAAGTTTAGTAAGTTCCTTACTCAGAATGTTTGCTCTAGTGATTCCAGAAGTGCTGTAAGACAGAAGGAACACTACAAAAGACACAGAAAGGACAAAAAAAAAGTAACAGAATCCATTAGATTTTGAAATCACAGAAAGTGAAAATGACCACCCCTTGCCTTGCTGGAGGAAGTTTGAATGGTCTCCATGTCCATCTTCTTGCCTCTACACAGGGTACAGGGAAGCCATTCTAGAAAGAGAGCTTTCTGCCATTTGGAAATGAGATCTAATGCTCTACCTATGTCTTAGGAGTTGTAAAAAGTTATATGTATCTTTAAGCAGATTTATTTTTTTCACACTTCTACTCATTTTATAATTGGTTAGTAACGGATATTCCCAGTTTGGAAAGCAATCACTACTTGTTGCTGGGAAAAAAAAAAAAAAAAAAAAAAGTCTAATTTTTAAATTATTCTGTTACTACAAGAAAAATTGATCATGACAATTTTTTTGGCTTTTTGAATTTGTGAAAAGCATAGCTCTTTTAAAGGTGACTTGAATTCTCCCTGAGTTCAGCCAACCCCCTCACTTTTCCTGGCATTGTGGAGTAGTGGGAGGAGAAAGAGCTAAAGTCAGAAGCCTCAAATCCCTGCTCTGCTTTTATAAGCTACATCATCACAGTTCATATTAATTTATAACCCCAGTTTCCTCATTTTCAAAATGTGAAAAAGGATATCTATGCCATAGGCAAATCAGATAACAAATATTAAAAGCACTTTATGAGCAGTAAAATAGTGTAAGAATATGTTTATTTTTAGAGTTTACTCCAAAATGCCCCATGATAGTTTGTTTGGTGTCCTCCCTGGACCCCCTTCTTCCCTCCTCTCTTTCCCTTCCCAGCTTCCTCTCTGCTTTCCTTAGTGCCTTTCCTCCATGGAAGGTCCCTGTAGCAGAAGTCTCCACGATGTACAAAAACTAAAAATACAGCCAAAGAAGAAGTGAATACCTGAGGGCAGAGATCTTCCTGCTAAACACACTTCTCAGAGGGCACTATAAAACTAGGCAAAGGTGGAGGAAGAGAGGAAAACAGACTGAAGCCAGTGATAAGAAAGTAGGAGAGGGAGAGAAGGAAGAGTAATGACGGCAGGAAAGAGTCAACTAGAAAGGAAGAGAACTCACATCACACTCAAGCCTCTGAACCTGGTTGGGAAAGGAGAGGAGAGGGTAGTATAATGCAAACACAATCCAAAAGCATATCAATAGGAATTTGTACAGAAGGAAGAAAAGTAAGCATAAGAGAACAAGATTCTTATTAGGGAGCAAGTTATCACTAGCACTAGAGGGAGGCATGGTGATAAACTGAAGCTATGAAGCAGAGTAAACTTCTGGGAAGAGTTCAATAAGAGTATGTGATTCCTAGCCAAGGGACACCACCACTTAGGCTTCTGCTGGGATTCACAGAAAGAGCAAAGTGTCATGGACAGAGCAGTAGTCCCATAGGCTCGTCTCTCCCTAGGAGAATTTTTTGAGCTGGGAAATTGCTAACACCTAATCTGCTTTGTTATTTTTTTTTAATTTTTTATTTTTTTGGAACCGGGGATTGAACTCAGGGACACTCGGCCACTGAGCCACATCCCCAGCCCTATTTTATATTTTATTTAGAGACAGTGTCTCACTGAGTTGCTTAGGGCCTCGCTAAGTTGCTGAGGCTGGCTTTGAACTCGCTATCCTCCTGACTCAGCCTCCCAAATCGCTTGGATTACAGGCGTGTGCCACCACACCCGACTTGCTTTGTTATTAAAGGGGGCTATGTTTGCATATTTACAGACCGAGGTTCCTAAGGAAGGTCACTAACCAATCTGCAATCTTTTGACACACATGCATTAAGATGCCTTTCTCTGATCCTGGCCCATATTATGTCCTGGTCTCCTACCCTGACAAGTCTGTTTCAGGAACTTCCCATTAGAGGTAACAACCAAAATGGTGAGTTACCATTGGGAGAGTTAATATTCTGCATCTTCACTCTCCCCAGGAAACAAAATCATAGAAAAAGTAGACTGTTGCTGTTTTCACATTCCGAAAATACCATGTGACTCTTTTGGTACTGGGGGATTGAACCCAGGAGTGCTTTACATCCCCAGTTCTTTTTATTTTATTTATTTTTTTTTAATTTGAGATAGGGTCTCCCTAAGTTGCTGAGGCTTTCATTTAATTGCTAAGTCTTGTCTTGAATTTGCAATCTTCCTGCCTCAGCCTCCCGAACTGCTGGGATTGCAGGTGTGTGCACCACCACACCCAGCTGACTCATCCCCACCCCCCTTGGTCAGGCCTGCTCTCTGATCACATCCGTCTCATCTTGGGTAATGCTGATCTTTGTTACTCTGCTGTGAGCACTAGGATGGGTCTTTCCATTTAGTATTAACTTGACATTTACCAAGTTGATTTCACTCTTGCTTTGGCTGCTCTGAAATCAGCCACTTTATGCAAAATTGAGTGTTCTACAAATTGAGCAAAAGGTCAGTGAAAAGAGCAGCTCTCTTCTGTTAACTGGGAAAGACGGAATTTCTTTTCCAAATATACACCTACTACTAAGCTTCTAGTATGTTTCACAGTCATATGTTCTCTGCTTATGCTCTTTGGCCAAGAGAAAAAGAAAACAAACAAACAAATCTAGGCTACTCCATGGATCTAGCACTCGATTTCTGAGGTCTGACCTCACTTGCAGGTTCTGAATCCTAAGGCTATGGCTTCTACCTTCATATTCACCCAAACAAGTTAAACAACATTCATGTGGCCATTTTCCCAGGTAATTGTGTAAGAGAAAGCACTAGAAAGAATTAAAACCTTTTGCCTTGAAGGCAAAATGCTTCAACTTCCACTTCAAGTGGAGCCAAGGAGACTGAGCAAGAAAACTTCTTCCATAGCTACCTGCCCACCATTTTAACAGGGGAAGGCAAGGATAGATTCTAGGTCTAAATCAGGAATGTCTGGGTCTTGGTCTTGAGACAGGAAAGCAAATGTAGAAAAAGGCAGTCCTGCACTTATAATCCTTGACTTCAGAAGAACCAATATATAAGTCTGTGTTATAGGAAAAAGAGGGGTTTATCTTCATGTTTATATGGGAAAATTACAGAAAATCAGGTATATTTTATGTATATCTTAATTACCAAATAAAATGCTCTAAATACAATCCATCACATTTTTTGTCTTGATTTTCACAATAGGCAGCTGAATTTTCTTTTTAGTTGCTCACTTTAGCATAAATATTTTCCTAACGTTACACACAAACCTCATTACTTGAGGTTTAACATTATAATTTAACACTCCTTTTATCATAATTAACCACATCTCCCATTTCTTTTATAATTACCCACCGCCACCTAATTTGGAAGAATAAAGAACATGCAGAAGAGAATCTATCCCCTTCACCCCCATCAAAGTATTTAAGCCAATCCCCAAAAGGACTCTCTTTGGAGGTAATTAGACCCTGAGGGTGGAGTCATCATGAACAGGATTGCCCTGATTAGAAGAGACTCTATAGAGCTTCCTCCCTCTGTCCCTGCTTTCTGCCAAATGAAGATACAACAAAGAGATAGCCATCTGCAAACCAAGAAGCAGGCCCTCATCAAATGCTGGGTCATCCAACACCTTGATCTTCCCAGCTTCCAAAACTAAGAGAAGTAAACATTTATTGTTGAAGCCACACAGTCTATGGTTGTTTTAGTCAGCTTTTTCTCTGATGTGACTGAAAGACAACCAGCACAATTACAGAGGAGGGAAAGTTTATTTAAGGGCTTACAGTTTCGGAGGTCTCAATCCATAGAAGCAGGCTCCATCCCTCTGGGCTGAGGTGAGGCAGGACATTATGGTGCAAGAGTGTGGCAGAGTGAACCAACTCACATGGTGATCAGAAAGCAGAGAGAGAAAGTCTCCACTCTCGAGATACAAAATGTATACCCCAATGGCACGCCCCAGGGACTCATGTCCTCCAGCCACACCCGACCACTTCAGTCACCACTCAGTTAATCCCTACCAGGAGATTAATTCACTGATTAGGTTAAGACTCTCACAACCCAATCATTTCTCCTCTGAACCTTCTTGCATTGTCTCACATGTGAACTTTTGGGGGACACTACGTTCAGACCATAACAATGGTATATTTGTTACAGTAGCCTGAACTAAGACACTCCTATCCCAAACATTTAGAAATATAACAAAAGATAACAACAAAAAATTAAGTATGTTGATGAGTTCAAGAACAAGGGAAGGAAATACTTAGATGCCAAAAATGAAGCAGAAACCAAAAGCCACATCAAGAGGCAAGTAAATGAATGACAAGGCAGCTAATTCATTAGGTACCTTTTCTTGAACCAGAAAATGAACCAAGACTCTTAGCTTGTGGAATTAAACTTGGTGAGTAGAGCTCAAACTTGATTTCACCCCTTGCACCACCTTGCCCAAGTGCCCTGGTCTAACATAACCTGTACTTCTGTACCCAGTAGCCCTGAATAGTGAGAGCAGAAGTTACAACTCTCAGAGTGGTTTTGAAATTGGAAATAGACCTTTAATGCTAAAGGATAGAGTTTAAATAAATATACGAGGAAAGAACACTATGTCTTAAATCTGCAAAGTACAGGAAGTTGATTGTACATCCATGAACATAGCATTATTTTCAATAGTCAAAGCCTGAAAAGAAGCAACTAGTGTCCATCAATGCATGAATTGATAAGTAAAATGTGGTATATACACACTACAGAATATTATTTTCTTTAAAATGAAAGGAAATTCTGTCATTTGCAACATCATAGGTGAACCTTGAGGATATTATGCCAAAAGAAATAAGCCCGTCACAAAAGACAAATAGTATATTAATCCACATATTTGAGAAACTTAATGTATTCAAATTCACAGAAGAGGAAAGTAAAATAGTGATTGCAGGAAAATGGGAGGAGGGGGGATTGAGGAATTATATTTAATGGGTATGGAATTTCAGTTTGGGAAGATGAAAAGCTTTAGAGATGGATGTTAGTGGTGGTAACAACAATGCAAATATACTTACTGTCACTTGACTGCAAATGCAAAAGTGGTGGTAACAAATATTTAGTTTTGTATTTTATCACAATTTTAAATAATTTATTAAATTAAAATTTTGTAAATTAAATCCTTTTTTAAAAGAGGGAGCTGAAACCAAAGTCCCCACATAATGCCAGCAGTCACAAAGGGCCCCTGAAATAAACCAGGAAGCAAGTACTATGTTCTCGGCAGGGTAAGTGGCAATGAATTCTGACGTCTGTCGGGGACAATGAATCAAATAAATCTGAAGAAATCAGAAACTCAGGTCTATGTCACTTATGAACATAAGGACTGAATTCACACTACAAGGTATAGGAACTCTAAATAGAAAAACCTACATGGAAAGAGTTCCAAATCCACTGTTTCTAGGAACAGGGACAGGGAAACATGAAATTTCTTCTCTGAGACCCCTCCCAACCCCAGGGCACAAGGAACTCCCATGTAAAACAACCCCAGCCAAAGATGAACTCACAGCCAAAACTTATAAATTATTTTTTAAAAAATTAAAAAATAAAAAATAAAAAAACCTCCTGGGAAGATATGTGCATTATTTATCTTCCATTTGCCCCTCCAGACCCACTCCCCAACCTCTTCCACTGCCTTCTTTTGCAGATGGCAGACCTTCATGGACTGCATTCCTTGGTTATCTCGCTCTCTGGCTTCTTTTGGATCTGCCAATGGGAAGCTCTAACAGAAGATCAGTGGGTAGAAGCCAAGTTTTGTTCCCCAGTTATCTCTCTTTCAGATGTTGGCTGTGATGTCCCTCAGTAGTGACCTTCTCTTCATGAGCTCCTTCCAAATCTATGAACTCTTCCCTGTTCTCACTTCTCTGGGTCAGGAGTGGTAATGGCTCCACTGCTACTACTCACAGGCTATTGCACCATTCTTTGTGGTTTCCCTGTATCCTGTCCACACCTTTGTAAATTGTCCTTTTGTAAATAAACCTCCCTGAAACTATCCTAATTTGATTATGTCCTCTATTTCCTGCTGGGAACCTGATTGAAATAATCATAAACAGAGGAAATAGATTTGAAATTTTTAAATAGGTAGAGAAAGAGTTTCAAATGAGTAGGTTTAAAATGTTCAGAGATAAATGAGGTAATAGATACCACAAAGCCAGAACAGGATCATATTTTTAAAAATATGTATCCTTTCAATATGTACAACTGTAATGCACAGATTTTAAAATGTGGAAAAAAAGTACTAGTAGATTTTTCAAAGCACCAAATAAAAATTCTAGAAATGAAAGATATATGTTGGATGAAATTTTTTAAAGGAATTCAAACTGGCTAAAATATAAACTTGCCATTGAGAAGGAGAAAAGTGGCACATTGGGAGATAAATGTGAAGTAGGAGAATACATTACAGAGAGATAGAAAAATACGAAAGAAAACTAGAATAAGAAGAATCATCATGCTTTTAATTGGAGGTCCAGGAGAAAGCAGAAAGAATGAGGCTAGGGGCAAAATGTTTGAAGACAAAATGGTTGAGAGTTTTCTGGAATAGAAGAGAGATGTGTTTTTATATTTAAAGAGCATGCTGAATCCAGCTCACAAGAGCTGATTATTAAATTTTCAGAAAATTTGCAAACCAAGCATTAGCCATTATATTAAAAATTAAATTGCCTAAACGTCTAATTAAAAGTTATACTAAAAACAAAAGTAATAAATATTTAAAGCTCATTACTTCCTAGTTATTTTACCACATTTTATTATTATCTGTGCTGTTGAGGTTATTTATGTCTATCTTATTTGTGTGGCTGAAATACAATGATAAGCTATTCAATATCAGTTCCTAGTTTTGCATTCAAAGATGTCCAGTGTGAGGCTGGGGTTGTGGCTTAGTAGTAGAGCATTGTCTAGCATGTGTGAGACACTGGGTTCAATTCTCAGCACCACATGAAAAATATAAACAAATAAAGCTATGAAAAAAACAAAGTTCTAAAAAGAAAAAAAAAACAAAGATGTCATATTGGTAACTTGAAATAGGACATCGTGAAATGTTTATACAATGGAAATTAGCAAACGCTACAACTCAGTCCCCACTCCCATTCCAGCTGTTAAACATTTATCAGCACTGCACTGCTCAAACATTAGACATATTTAAACAACTACAATAAATGCTTCTAGGCACTCCATATAAATGAAAAACATTAAGAAAAAATCTCAAAACATTACAGGAAAAATGAATAAAATTAAAAATAGGAAATCAATAGAGAAAATCAACAACAACAACAACAAAACTAGTTCTTTGAAAAGATCAGTAAAACCAGTAAGCCCAGACTTAGGTGAAGAAAAAAGAGTGAAGGCACAAATTCCTAATATCAGAAGAGAAATAGTTGATATCACCAAAGAGCCCATGGACATTGAAAGCCTAATTAAGGAATACCATGAACAATTCTATGCCCACAAATATGATAACTTAGATGAAATAGACCAGTTCCTTGAAAGACTTCCAAAACTCCCACAAGAAAAAATAGACATTTGCATAGGGTAATGTCTATTATAGAAATTGAATCAATAATTAATAACTTTCCAGTAAAAAAAAAAAAAAACACCAGACCCAGATGTGATCACCAGTGAATTCTACCAAACATTTAATATTTCAGGAAGAAATCAGACCAATTTTCTACAATCTATTTCAGAAGATAGAATATAGGGAATATTTCATAACTCATTTTATGAGACTAGTGTCATCCTAATACCAAAACCAGATAAAAACTTTACAAGAAAAGAAAACTACAGGACTGGGACTGTAGCTCAGTGGCAAAGCCCGTGCCTCACATGTCTGAGGCACTGGATTCAGTTCTCAGCACCACATAATAATAAACAAATAAAATAAAGACATGCTGTCTACCTACAACTAAAAGAAATTTTTTTTAAAAAAATGAAAACTACAGACTAATATGTATCTCTTATGAACTTAGATGGGAAAAAAATCCTCAGCAAAACTTTGGCAAATTTACAAAAACATGACATACCATGATCAGCTGGGATTTATTCTAGGTATATAGCCTGGTTCAACACTTGAAAATCAAATGGAATCTGAAAATAAAACACATTAACTTTTACATTATCACCCTTCCAAAATGAAATACTTAGATATTATTATGATTAATTTTATGTGTCAACTTGATTGAGCCAAGGTACTCCCAGAGAGATGTGTGAACATAAGTTCTAGAGTGTCTGTGAGAGTGCTTCCAAAGAGATTAGTTTTAATCTGGTGACCTAAGTAACGCAGATGGCCCTCCTCAATATGGGTAGACATCACCCAATCTGTTAAGGGCCTTAGCAGAACAAAAGAGTGATGGAAGATTGAATTTGTTCTTTACTGAATGTTTGAACTAAGTTTTAGTCTTCTCCTGCCCTCAGCACTGGTTCTCAGGTCTTCAGAATTGGGCTGAAATCTATACCATTGACTTGCTAGCTCTCAAGTCTTTGATTTACACCATTGTCAATCTAAAAGGCAAGTCTAGGCATACCGAGTATGAGAATAAAGAGTTTATGCAAGACAAAATGAAGATGGCTGAACAGGGAAGAAACAAAAACTCCAGTTGCTTCAAATAAGTCAGAATAAGTGCTCCTAAAATGGCATCTGAGGGTTCTGGGTTTCTATAGATTTAAAAAAAAAAACAAGAGGGAAGTCACAGCAAACTGGTTGTTACAATTGTTGCAATCGCACTGGTCAAAAACAATAGCACCACATAAAAATAAATAAAATTTTAAAATCCATTGACAACTACAAAAAAAATTAAAATTAAAAAATTGTTTAAAAAAACAATAGCAGGAAACATTGGTATGTTGTCAGTCACTTAATTATGCTATTCATTCCAGGTGATGTTGTGTTAAAGAGGACAAGGCCCTTACTGGGGTGGCGCATTATCTTCATGGTGACAAGAGGTCTGAAGAAACTTGCCATGCTTTTTCCCACATCCTCCAGGCTAAAGAAATTTGTGACTGCATTCTTGTGACTTTGTAAGTCCTTTATGACCACTAGTTTTTCTGGGTCTCCCATTTGCAAACAGCAGATCTTGGGAATTCTCACTCTTTAAGTCACATGAGGAAATACTTTTAAGTTATATAAACAGAGAGAGAGAGAGAGAGAGAGAGAGAGAGAGAGAGCTTGCCTACCACACATGAGACCCTGAAACACAAAAAAAATACTGAGCCACATCCCCAGTTCATGAACACATTTCTAGATATATGTGTTCTATTGATGTTTCTCTGGAGAAATGAGAATTGCTGAAGAGAAAGCCTTTATCTTACAAAAAGTAATTATGTACAGAATTTTGGTGAACATACGGACAGTAAAGCCACACTGATGAGATCTCAGATGAAAATGAGGAACATATCCTTCAACAAGGGAGAAAAGGCTGTCATTATAGAGGCAAAGAACCTGACTGAAAGTGTTCATGTTCTAATGTTCTCCGAAAAGTTTAATTTATGAGCAATGAAATTAGATACATAGTTGAGGAGATCTCTAAGAAAAACATTGAAGGAACAACTTGGTTCCTTCTTACTACTTATAGTAAAAATGCAGGAAATGAATTGAAGATGGAATTCCATTGCAAAATGAAATAAGAACTTAAGGATTTTTAAAAATTCTCAGTCAACCCATATTATAAAAAATTAGAAGATGTGTTCAAGAGAGAACACTAAGGGTATTTCAAACCAAGGATTTTATAAAGAGATTAGTAAGGGTATGAATCATGAACCTACCCAGTCATCTCAACAGAAACCTGAAATAAAGATGGGATTATAGCAGCAGAAACACTGCTAACTGGACTAAAGAAGGAAGCTGTCAGACTTCTTAGGCCCTATAGGGTTGAACCATAGAAGTATTCAGCTGTGTACATTCACTATTTTTCAAGACAAGAAGATGGATCCCAAAGGTGATTCAGAGATCATCAGGACAGCCATTTCCACCACAAGACCAGAGTGTATGACCTAGCTGTATGGGCCATCTCCACCCCCAAATTAAAGGGCAGTACCAATACCTCATGGGAGTCAGTGCCACCCAAACAGCAGAGATGCAGTCCCACCAAACAAAGCCACTAGGATGCAACTCCAGTCTGGAAACGTTGGAGTTGGGGCCCTCATCAATAGGAATAGTGCCCTTCTAAAAAGAGAAATGGGAGCTTGATCTTATTCTCTCTCTACTATGTGAGGAAACAAGAAGATGACCACTGTTTTAGTCAGCTTTTCATCACTTACCTTGGTACCTGACCAGAACAACTGCTAGAAGGTAGGTTGGGGAAAAGGGCCACAGGGCAGATGAACCCTGCCAGGGCATTCCCCTACTGACTAACTATATCCAGCTATGCTCCACCTGCCTACGGATACCACCAGTTAGTCCATTCAAAGTAAGGTGAGCTGATTAGGTTATGGAACTCACAAGATAATCATTTCACCCCTGAACATTCCTGCATTAACAGGAGCTTTTAGGGAATACTTCATATTCAAACCATAATAGATTTCTACAAACTAGAAAGAGTGATTTTACCAGGTACATTTGATATTGGACTTCCCAGCCTCCAAAACTGCAAGAAAGAAATTTATGTTGTTTCAGTCTCCTATTCCATAGGTTTCTGTTACAGCAGCCAAACCAATACAGGCAAGAATCTTAAAAATGCATATATCTACATAAAGAAAACTACAAAGCTAATAAAAGTTATTAAGTAATTAAATAAGTGGAGAGCTATGCCACATTCATTGGTAGGAAGACTTAGTATTGTCAAGATGTTAGTTCCTCTGAACTTGATCCATAGATTAAATGCAGTCCCATGGGCTTGGGTTTGTGGCTCAGTGGTAGAGTGCTCACCTAGCACATGTGAGCCCCTGGGTTTGATCCTCAGCACCACATAAAAATAAAATAAAGGTATTGTGTCCACCTATAACTAAAAAAATTTTTTAATTAAAAAAAATTAAAGAAATAAATTCAGTCCCAATCAAAATTCCAGCAAGTTGTTTTGTGGATATTGACAATCTGATTCTAAAGAAGTGAGGCAATCCAGGAGCACTGAAACATGCCTGTAATCCCAGCAAGTTGGAAAGCTGAGACTTGAGGATCACAAGTTCAAAACCATCCTCACCAACTCAACAAGACACTCAGCAACTTAGCAAAACCCTGTCTTAAAATAAACAAATAAAAGAAGGAATTGGGATATAGCTCAGTGGTAAAGTAACTCTGGGTCAAATCCTGAGAACCCCGCAAAATTTTTTTTAAAAGATGAAAGGCCCAGAATAGCCAACTTAAGATTGAAGGAGAAGAACAAAGTCAGAGACTGGCACTACCTGATTTAAATCTTTAGTATAAAGCTACAATAATCAAGACAGTATAGTATTGGTCAAGGAGTAGACAAATAGATGAACAGAATAGGATAGAATAGAACCCAGAACCCAGAAAAAAGACCTATGTAAATATAGTCAACTGATGTTGACACAACTGCAGCAGAAATTCTGCTTTGTGAAAACAATGTCAAAAAAATGAGAGGGAAAAAAACCTCTCAGATTCCTGGTGGCCACTTTCTGAGTTGCTTTCCTCCACCAAACTCTTCCACCATGATTTCTGCCTCACCTTGGGCCCAGAGCAGTGGACCCAGCTGTCTATGAACTGAAGCCATTGAAATTGTGAGCCCCAAATGAAGTTTTCCTCCTCCTCTAAAATTGTTCTTATCAGCCCTTTGGTCACAGTAGTGCAAAAGCTGACTAAGTCAGAAATTGGTACCAAGAAGCAAGGTGGTGACTCTGACTAACCTGACAAGGTGGTTCAGAAGCCTTTGGAAATGGTTTGTGGGGGGAGAATTTTTCAAAAGTTTAGAGATACAAACCAGAAAACTTTAGAATATTGTAAGCAGAGTTTAATGGGAAATTCTGTTGGGAGCTCAAAAGACCCGAATGTTTGTAGGTCAGTGGACAATCAAGACTGGTCTCATGAGGCTTCAGAGGAAAAAGAGGACTGTTTTAAGTTGGACTAGAGGCCATTTATATTATATTCTGGCTAAGAAATTGTCTTCATTTTTCCCATGTCCAGAGGCTTTCTATGAAGTTAAATTTAAAGTTGGTGAACTAAGTAATCTGGTGGAAGAAATTTCAAGGCAGCACAGCATTCATAATGTGGCAGCTTTTAGCCAAGTTTACAGTGATAATCAGGAACAGAAAGCAAAGCAGAAAGATTTGAAAAACTTGCCGTTTGGTCAGAAAACTGAGTAAAATTAGGGCTAAGGAAGTTGTGATTTTTAAAGAGATAGCCACTAAAGAGAAGCTTCTAAGTACTTTACACAGAAACAATAGGAAAGATGGCTTGAGAGCATCTCAGAAATTAGCAAGACCACATCCTTCTCAGACTCAGGGATGTAAAAGTAAAAATTCCTTTGAGAAGAGACCATTAGGGACATCCTACTTGCATAGGGGGACATGGAAAGTTTTCTTCACCATGCTCAGTCACCCAGGCACTCAAAGGCTGCTGCAGTCAAGGTCCCAGGAGGCTTGGCTGCTGCTCAAGATGGTGGCAGATCTTGGTGTCAACCACATAGTGCTGATTCTTCAGGATTGCAGGGTGCTGGAGTTAGGAGATCCTGTGGGCTTCCACAGAGATTTCAAGGTCTGGAAGGCCAGGCAAGGTGCAGCAGGGTCAGTGTAATAGTTTGAATGTGAGGTGTCTCCAAAAAGCTCTCCCAAAGCTTCTTACATTGTGTGAAACAAATACAAGAAGGTTTAGAGGAGAAATAATTGGGTTATGAGAGCTTCAAAACAATTAGTGTATCAATCCCCTGATGGAAATAACTGAGTAGTAACTGAAGGCAGGTAGGGTGTGTCTAGAAGACGTGAGTCCCTGGGGGTGTGCCTTTGGGGTATATATTTTGTATCTAGCAAGTGGAGTCCTTCTTTCTCTGCTTCTTGATCATCATGTTAGCTGCTTCCCTCTACCACACTCTTCATTATGTTCTGCCTCACCTTGAGCTCTGAGGAATGGACCCAGTCTTCTGAGACCTCTGAAACTGTGAACCCCTAAATAAACTTTTCCCTTCCTAAAATTGTTCTTGTCAGCTCTTTTAGTCACAGCAGCAAAAAGCTGACTAAAACAGTCAGAGCTCCTGTGGGAAGCCCCTGAGAGGGTGATGCAGGGAGATGTGAGAAGAAAGCAGAAACTTCAGTGGAGACCCCTGAGATTAAGAAATGCCAGTAACATGGGATGTCTGCTGGGGAAAGCTTCAGGCATTAGCAGAGACAAGCTAAGAGAGATGCCATGTGGGTTGCAACCAACAAAGTCATAGGGGTGGAGCTACACAAGCCCTTTGAGAAAACATCCATCCTGATGCAATGTGCTCCAGATGCTGGATGTGGATGTGAAGCTGCAGAACTTATTTGCCCAGCTAAATTTTGGTGTTACCTTCTCTTCTTTCTATGCCCTGATATATTCCTTTTGGAATAGAAATATTTACTCTGTGCCTTCGTATATTGGATGTGTGTAACTTACTTTTGATTTTTACAGGTACTCATGCTGAGAGTTTGCTGTGGGACTCAGAGAGGACTTTGCACTTAGACTTTTGATAATGCTGAAACTGTTAAGACTATGGAAACTCCTGAAAAGGGACTAAATGTATTTTGCAATATGAGATGGACATGAGCTTTTGGGGATCGGGTGTGGAATGTTATGGTTTACATATGTTGTGTCCTCCAAAAGCTCATGTGTGAGACAATGCAAGAAAGTTCAGAGGTGAAATAATTGGGTTATGGGAATATAACCTAATCAGTGCGTTAATCCACTTGAATGGATTAACTCAGTGCTAACTGTAGGAAAGTAGGGTGTGGCTGGAGGAGTTAGGACACTGAGGGTGTGCTTTGGGGGGTATATATTTTGTCCCTGGCAAGATCTCCCCCCCCCCCTCTCTCTCTCTCTCTGCTTTTTGGTGGCCATGTTCTGAACTGCTTTCCTCCACCACACTCTTCAGCCATAATGTTCTTCTTCACCTTAGGCCATGAGCAAAGGAGCTGTCTATCTATAGACTAAGACCTCTGAAACTAAGCCCCAAATAAATGTTTCCTCCTTTAAAAAAGAAAGAAAAGAAGAAAAAATCCAGACTGGGAGAAATATTTGCAATAGGCACATATACGAAGAACTGTTAAAACTCAGGGATATGAAAACAAACAACTCAATTTAAAATTGAGTGAAAGAGGTAAACATACCACCTTATCAGGTAGACAGATGGAAAGTAAACATATGAAAGATACTCAATATCATATGTCTAGGAAGTTATACAATAAAGCAACAAAGAGATAACAATACTGTTTTAGTCAGGTTTTTCACAGCTGTGACCGAAAAGACCAGACGAGAACAATTAAAGGAGGAAAAATTTATTTGGGGGTTTCAGAAATTTATTCATGGTTTCAGAGGTCTCAGACCATAGATGGCTGACTCCATTCCTCAAGGCCTGAGATGAGGCAGAACATTATGGCAGAAGTGTGCAGAAGAAGAAATCAGCTGGGAACATGGCACCAGGAAGCAGAGAGAGTGAGCTTGGCTCAACAGGGACAAAACATAAACCCCAAAGGCACGCCCCTGGGACCCACCTCCTCCTGCCACACCCTACAGTTACAACCAAGGAAATCCCTATTAGGGGATTAATACATTGATTAGGTTTTTAACTCTTACAACCCAATCTTTTCACCTCTAAACCTTCATATGTTGTCTTACCCATAAGCTTTGTGGGAATTCCTAACATCCAAACCATAGCAACTATACATCTATTAAAATGGCCAAAATCTAAAGTACTGACACTGAATGCTAAAAAGAAAGTCTTATTCTTTGTTAGTGGGAACGTAACATAGTACAGTCACTTTGGAAGAGAGTTTGGCAGTTTCTTTAAAAACTAAGCATACTCTTATCACACAATTCAGCAATGAATTTATGGTATTTACCCAAAAGAATTGAAAATTTGTATCCACAGAAAAACCTGCACACAGATGTTTCTAACAGATTGTATAATTGCCCAAACTTGGAGGCAGCCAAGCTGTCCTTCAGTAGGTAATGGTTAAATAAACTGTAGTGAATCAGACAATGAAAAATATTAGCTAACAAGTCATGAAAAAACATGGAGGAAATTTAAATTCTTATTACTAAGTATAAGGAAACAATCTGAAAAGGCTACATGTTATGTGTTCCAAGTACAAGACACTGGAAAAGGCAAAATTTTGGAGACAATCAAAAGATCAGTGATTTCTAAAGCCTGTGTCAGGGGGCAGGGTGAACTGGCAAAACACAAGATTTTTACACAGTGAAACTATTTTTGTATGATATTATAATTGTGAATACATGTCATTATATTTGTCAAAAACTATAGAGGGGCCAGGGTTGTGGCTCAGAGGTGAAGTCCTGCTTGGCAGATGGGAGGCACTGGGTTCGATTCTCAGGACCACATATAAGTAAATGAATAAAATAAAGGTATTGTGTCTATCTCCAACTAAAACATATTTTTAAAAAAACCTATAGAATGCACAGCACCAAGAGTGAATCCCAGTGTAAGCTATGGATTTAGGGTGATAATTCTGTGTCAATATAGGTTCATTGATTGTAACAAATGTACCACTGTGATGTGGAATTTGCCTAGTGGGTGAGGTTGTACATTTGTGAGGACAGAGGGTATGAGAGAATTCATTGTACTTTCTGCTGTGAACATAAAACTGCTTTAAAAAGTTAAGTTTACTAATTAAAAAAAAAACCTACAGAGAGAAAGAGAAAATACCTGTAAGAGAATGACATCAGAAATAGACTGTTCACCAGAACAGCATAGTTCAGAAGGCAGTGGGTTAATAGCTAATTAAAAAAACTGGTAGGGTAATAAAAATCTGTGTCTTCTTAATTTAATAATTTAGTCATAATAAAGATTTCTAGATATTTAAAGACAGGCAGTTTTCTGTCTCAGGTGCTCATTGAAAAATTACTTAAGATTTTTTGTATGGGAAAAATAAAATAAAACATGAAGAAGCTTTCATTGTCAAATATAAAAGAAAATATGAGCTTCAGAAAGAATATTGACAGTATTTGATTTTTTGTTTTTTTTTTTTTGAGATGGGATCTATGTTGCCTAGACCAGTGTGAACTCCTAGGTTTGAATGATCCTCCTGCCTCAGTCTCCCTGGGACTGGAACAACCAGTTTGTACCACCATATCTGGCTTAACTACGCTTAGGAAAGCAATTCCTTTCTTCTTTCCTTTGTGATGCTGGGGATGGAACCCAAGGCCTCAAGGATGCTAGACAAGTACTCTACCACTGGGTCATACCCCGAACTCTTGACTATGTTTAGTTTCAGCTGAATATACAAAAATCAATGGGTTCATAATGTTACAGAATCAAAAGTGAACAAGAGTCAATTTCCTCTTACACAGTACTTTTAGATGAACTCAAGTAAGAAAAAAAGTTTAAAGAATAAATTTAAATAGTACAATGACAAATGAAAGTAATTTGGAACTTTTAGTAAAGCGTACAATCACCACTGCATTTTTATACATAAACAAAAGGCTGACTTGAGAAAATTAATCTCATTCTAGATTCAATTTTCCCATATTCAGAAATGTACACAAACTATTATGCTTGCAATCTCCCATTGCTCATTAGCTATAACTAAGTACAATACAAAAGGATTAAATTTTTTTATGATTCAAGAATTTATTGTCATACATGCAAAACATACTGCTAATTGCATTAGCAAAAGATCAAGGTAAAAACTTAAATTGTTTTAAAAGAGTGAAAAAGAAAAAAAACAGACATGTACACACACATATATATACACTGGCAGTAGGGAAATTGAGAATATAAATACTTATTTTAAAATTGGCAATGAAAAATAACCAACAATTTATACTTCCTTTCCTGAATAAGATATGCTTCAGGGTAATCAAATAGACAATGAGAGAAATAATTTTACCAAATAATTCCAGTTAGTAAATAGAAAGCAATGATGAGTTTAGAAAATCTCTATTTTACACCTAATGAAATAGTTTGTACAGGCAAAGCTCATAAATGGGTTAAACCACTAAATTAAGTTAATAAAGAATTTTACAATGAAGAGATAAGATTACCCCAACTGAACCTTCATATCAATCTTAGTCTGACTTAATAATGACACAGACCAGCTACACTCCATGTGATATCATATGAATTACACAATATGGCACCAGTTGTGAAGTATTTTTGTCAAGAATGTGGAACCTAACTGAAATTCTACCTGAGCCTTTGTTAACTTGGTCTACACTTACAGCAATAACCAGTGGAGGAATCAGTTAGATGGTACTATGAAGGAACAAACAAATCCAAAATGGGGAACTTCGACAGCTCATTTCATTCCTCCTGTAAGTTATTGTCATATTAAAAAAGAAAAAGCCAGGCATGGTGGCACATGCCTGTAATCCTAGGGGCCCAGGAGGCTGAGGCAGGAAGATAACAAGTTTCGAACTTCCCAAATTGGCTGAAAAATCACCAAAAGTTTCATCTAAGAATCTCAAAAAACTTCAAATTAAAAAAAAAAAAACCTCAAAGAGATCCACATTTAGACACCTCCTAATCACTGTTGAAACTGAACAAGAAGACAGAATATAGAAGGCAGAAAGAAGTAAGTCATCATGTACAAGGAGTGTTTAATATGATTAACATGTAATTCTCAGTGGAAATCATGAAGACCAAAAGTGTTATAATATCTTCAAAGAGCTAAAAGAAAAATACAGTCAATCAAGGATGCTATATCATACAAAACTGTCCTTCAAAAATGAAGAAGAAATTAAGACATTCTAAGAAAAAATAAAAATGGACAGAGTTTTTTTCTTGGTGGATCATACAAAAAACAGAAAAGGGAGTTCTTCAACTGAACTGATAGGACACTGGAGAGTAATTTGAGTTCACATGCAAAATTAAACAGCATAAGTAAAAGAAATAAAGATTATTGTGAAAGTTGTCAGAATCAAAATGAAGCCACTGTATCAAATACTAACAAAAATAAACAAAAAAATCCAAGGTGTTGTGAAGGAGGAGATCTCATGCATGTATTCTTCATAGCAAGAACTATCACAAAAGACTCTGCCAAAACCACAACCTTGCACAAAGGTCACCACAACCTTATGTTAAAAAGTACTTCTGTGAGGACACTGTCCAACAATTTCCTGTCCAAGCTTGGACCAATGACGTGCTTGTTATTGGTCCTGATAGCCAAGGATAATTGTTTCTAAATACCTTATGTAGCCCTTTTCATTTTCTCTTTAAATCTTTATCTTATTTTGCTTCCTTGGATACACTCATTCATATTCCTATTGCAATGTTCATTCCTGAATACATTTATTATAGTTGGGAAAAAAAGAAATTTGAAGACTAAAATTTTTAATATCAGGAAAAACAGTTGAGCATCAGGAAAGAAATCTAATATGCCTCATTTCTCTGTATTTTCATGAACTGTCTTTTCTTAATCTCAAATTTTTATCTCTCAAAGTATTAGGACAAGATGATTTTCCATTTGTGATTTCCCTTAGCTTGTTGTCATGCAAGATCTGAACACCTAACCTGACCTTAGTAGTTTTGGTTAGAGATTGGTGTGTTCCTATGATTCTTGTTGTCATTAGTGGAAAGCCAAAGTCACACTTACAGCACTGGCCAAATAGAATCCTACTTTCTACTGGAAAGCAGCTGTGGGAAAAAGTTATTCATTTGTAGGGTGCAAGTGTGAATCACAGTAATAGTGATTTTCACTGGCATAGCAGGTTGAATAGGGACCTCTAAGAAGATATGTCAAAGTACTATCTCCCAATACCTATGAATGTGACCTTGTTGGAAATTAGGTCTTTGCAGTTTTAATTAAGAATCTCAGATCCAGGCACAGTGGTGCACATCTGTAATCCCAGCTACTTAGGAGACTGAAGCAGGAGGATTGCAAGTTTAAGGCCAGCTAGGATAATTTAGTAAGACCCTGTTTCTAAATTTAAAGGGCTGGGGATATAGCTTAGTGATAGAGCACTTGCCTAGCAAGTGCAAAATCCTGGGTTCAATCCCAGGATTGAACACAACCCCCTCCCAAAAAAAACCCTCAAGATGAGGTCATCCTAGATGTAGGGTACACTGTGTCTTTATAAGAGAAAAGGTGTGGGAGAGCGGGGGAGGGAGATTTGAGATTTGAGACACAAGGGAAAAGCCATGTGAAGATAGAAGCAACTACAAACCATGGAATGACAGAAAATTGGAGAGAGACATGGAACAAATTCTGCCCAAAACCTCCCAGAGGAACCAACCCTAACAATGCCTTGAATTCAGACTTTGGTCCCCAGAACTGTGAAAGAATAAATTTCCATTGTTTTAAGCCTTCCAGTTTTTGTAACATTTTGGTATGGCAGCCTTAGGAAACTAATACAACTCCTACGGGGCAGATTCTCAGAAAGTACCCTAATGAATTAGAACTACATTCTCAGATGGCCTCCATTCACTCACTCACCCATTCACTCATCAAATAACCATATGTTCTTGGCTCAAAAATATAGCTGGAACTTCTTAGATTCTTTGATATGTTCCTAGCTAGGGTAAATTTGATTACTGCTAACCGTGTAGTGGGGAAAAGTTTACTATAGAGATTCTGTACTTCACTTTGAAAGGGTTGCTATCCGTGGATTCTGAAAAAAAATTACTAAATTTGTTTACTGCCAACTATGTAGTGGGGAAAAGTTTACTATAGAGATTCTGTTCTTCACTTTGAAAGGGATGTTATCTCTGGATTCTGAAACGAAAAAAAAAATGCCTTTGCAGTCTGCCTACTAGTTGGCTAAAAAAGGGCAATAATGAGGAGAAAAATGGGATTTTTCTTGTAATTTTGTCTAAAACAACAGAGTTGGAGTCAAAAAGCATAAATACTCTCACATTGGGAGAAAGGGTGTTAGGTACATCCTTGTAGGATTTACAAAAAAAATCACTATCTGTGCACACTCTATACAGAAGGAAGATCATTAGAAAAGGAGTCATTGAGGGAATTCATGGAAGCAGAGGTTATTGAGATTTTTCTCCTTATAGCTGGACTACGTGTACATTGCACAACTCCAGGGGGCACCATTCATCACACAGTTATTGCAGATTTATATCGTCTCAAGACAATATTCCACCAGATGGCAGTAAAGTATCTTGAAGACTAAGGTCCTTTACACAGGGTCATATAGTGTAGCAGAAACTGCTCCTTTCCCTCTTCTTCCCCATACCATACCCAAGTTCTATGTAGAGTTCTGAAGAACCTTGATGGATGTTGGTATTGTGCTCAACAAGAGTGACTAGCATCTGGCCCCTTGAGTGAATGCCAGCTAAGTTATTCAAACTTTTAGACCTGCCTCAGGATACTTAATATCAGGGTCTAGGAGTCCTGGGAGAACTGAATATTCTAGGAATCTTAGGCCAGATGCCTGCTCCTTAACTGAAGAAGGCTGAATGCAGGAGACTGGCTAGAGCTACTATAATAGCACAGCAAAGAGAGGAGTCAGAGCAGGTTATACTGCAGTTCCATTACCTGGCAAGACAAGATGGTATGAGTTCTCAGGACCAAATGGACACTCTGGCTTCAGGTAGTCGAGCATAGACTATCTGAAAGAAATTTATCTGACAGAACTGACCACTGAGTGACTGCCCTGTCCAGGGAAAGAGAGA
Source organism: Glaucomys volans (assembly GCA_020662805.1). NCBI lineage: Eukaryota > Metazoa > Chordata > Mammalia > Rodentia > Sciuridae > Glaucomys > Glaucomys volans. The sequence continues at coordinate 109,815 of JAJEJO010000922.1, forward strand.
GAGAGAGAGAGAGAGAGAGAGAGAGAGAAACTAGGGAGGAGATAGCCAAAGGTCACTGGAAGAAGGGATTGACTTGACATAGAATGATATGAGGAGATCTAATAAAGTGTTGTTGAATAACCCATAAAAGTGCTCCATGAGCCGACTGGTCCCCATAGCAGCAGTGCCAGAACCAGGTGAGCCTGGGAAGGGGAAGCTTCTTTTCTATTTTATCCTAGCCCTTTAAGTTCCTAGGAATTTTAGTCATTGAAAACATTCCCTGTGCGTGGGATTCAATATTATATGGCTCATTGGGATCTGTTGTGGCTGGACTTGGCCATTTTTTTGTTAACTAGTAGAATTTGAAGACCATGTGATGTTGGAGTAGGAGAAGTTATCTTAGTGACTTTAGGATACTTCTTTCAGCCGGGCACGGTGGCGCATGCCCGTAATCCCAGCACTTGGGAGGCTGAGGCAGGAGGATCGCGAGTTCAAAGCCAGCCTCAGCAACTTAGCAAGGCCCTAAGCAACTCAGTGAGACCCTGTCTCTAAATAAAATACAAAAATAGGGCTGGGGATGTGACTCAGTGGTGGAGTGCCCCTGGGTTCACTTGTAGGTATAATTATGAAAATCAAAGAATCCAGGGAAGAATTGCCAGAGAATGAATTAAAAATCAGATTGTCTATGAAAGCACACACCTTGCCTGAAAGAAAATAAATCAACAGCAACAGAGGCAATTGAGCACCTTTGAGTACAGAAATCCAAAACATCTCCCTCAAATCAGTGTAAACAACATTGGAATCAACCAAATAAAATATGTACAATAAAAGCAAGTAAATTTAAAAAAAAAGTGTTCCACAAAGGAACTGTCAATTCTATTCCATTAATCTATATGTCTGTCCTATCACCAGTACCACACTATCTTGTTACTATAACTTTGTAACAAGCCCCTACATATACAAATATAAAAAAAGTTTGAAAAGGAAGAAATAATCAGTGCAAAATGTCTCAAATCTGCCATTACAGAGGTCATTCCACAGCCACAAGAAAACTATAAACAGTACTATCCTTTGCCCATTTACTAGTCATCCCTTTACCCCTCCCTACCCTAGAGGACCCAGAAGCTACAAAAGAGAAGAAGAAGTAAGAAAATCAAATAAATAAATCATGTCCCATTTCCCTTTTCTCAGAATGGGTTCCCAAGTCACCAATCAAGCCTCGGAGATTACTTTTCAATGTATATCCTTTTGTTCTGTCTGAAGAGAACCATGACTATTACTTAGTATCCTCATCTCCCTCATGAAGCTCATGTGCATTAGAGAAGCTGGACAAACACAATTAACCATAACCTGCCCTTCACCACCCTAGCACAGGTTGTTATACTCTGAAAACTATAAAACACTGTTAAAGAAAAAATGTAAAGAGTTAAATAAATGGCAAGACATCCCATGTCCATGGATGAGAAGATGTAATATTGTCAAGAGTAAGCAATACTCCTTATACTGATCTACAGACCCAACACAATCTTGATCAAAATCCAAGCTGGTTTTTATTTGTTTTGTTTTGTATTGTTTTTTATAGAAATAAGTATAGTTAACTTAAAAATTTGTGTGGAAATTTAAAGAACCCCAAATTACCAAAATTGTCTTTAAAAAGAACAAATTTGAACTCACACTCAGATTCAAACGCTTATACAAAGTTATAGTAACAAGTGTGGTACTGGTGATAGGACAGACATATAGATTAATGGAATAGAATTGACAGTCCATAAACAAGCCCGTACATATACAAATATAAAAAAAAGTTTGAAAAGAAATAATCAGTGCAAAATGTCTCAAAGCAATTAAGGTTGAAAGTACTGTCAAATTCAATTCTTACTGGTTTCTATCCAGTTTCTATGTTACATTGACAAAGATGACCTCTGCCTATGGATCTATACTGTTCAATACAGTGGTATGTAGAAGCCATGAGGGACTATCAAAGTTCAAAAAATTTTTTTTCTTTGGACCAGGGACTAAAGATTGAACTCAGGGGTACTCAACCACTGAGCCACATCCCCAGCCCTATTTTGTATTTTATTTAGAGACAGAGTCTCACTGAGTTGCTTAGCACCTTGCTTTTGTGGGGGCTGTCTTTGAACTTGCAATCCTCCTGCCTCAGCCTCCCGAGCCACTGGACTACAGGTGTGTGCCACAGTACCCGGATTTTAAAAGTTTAAATTGTTTAAAATTAAATCAGCTTTAAAGAAGAATAAAATTATAGCACTTGCTAGTAAATGGATGGAGTTGGAGAATATCATGCTAAGCGAAATAAGCTAGTCCCCAAAATCAAAAGGCCGAATGTTTTCCCTGATTTGCAGATGCTAATTAACAATAAGGAGGGGTGGGGACATTAAAGAAGAATAGAGTTACTTTAGATTAGATAGAGGAGAGTGAAGGGAAGGGAAGGGGAATGGGGGTAGGAAGAATAGTAGAGTGAAATAGACATTATTACCTCATGTATGTATATGTCTGCATGACCGATATGATCCTACAAAATGAACAATCAGAAAAATGAGAAATTATACTCCATTTATGTATGATTTATCAAAATGCATAAATGCATTCTACTGTCATATGTAATTAATTAAAAATTAAATATAAAATAAATTTTTATTCTCAGCACTGTTAGCGAGATTTTGATTGATCAATAGCTAAGTTTGGGCAGCACAGTTGTAAAACACTTTCATCAGCACAGAAAGTTGTTTTGGAAATAATTGATCTAAACAATTTTGAGCCTTTCTCAGAATTTTTTCCCTTAATAATTTTTATTAGGCATCTTTATTCCCTTACCCCATTATACTTGAAATATACTTCATGGGTTCAATACCCAGCACCAAAAATTATACTTAGATCTTTGCAGTAACTTAAAATGATGACGTGTTCAATCTTCTATCCCATGAGCATCCACCCAGCTGCCTTTCTAAGGGTTAAGTAATATGTCTGCAGCTGCCAACTGTTCAAGTTTTCAAGATACAACAGGTACACCTGCACTTCTCCAATCATGAATTAACTTTTAAGAGTTTTCATTGTTGCTTAGACTGGCCATTAACTCCTGGGCTCAGGTGATGGTCCTGCCTCAGCCTAGTATAGATGAATTACAGGCAAATACCACTGTTCCCAGCTTCACTCCTTTGCTTAAAACTTCTTGCACATTGATTCACAGCCAAGCTATTCTTTGTACCTTTATTTAAAAGGTGTCCAATCTGGACCCAATCATGCAATCCAGATAAAAATGTGTATCCAGGAATAGAAAAAATAAAGCAGGTCCAAACAAATCAGACTCCACCATTTCACTTCTGGCTTTCAATCTAGTGTCATGTACCCATGGCTAGAGAGGCTTGCTGTTTAGGACCTCAGTTCTCATTCCTTTGGCATATAACTGTCCACAGATGCCATCTGGAGCCATATTGTTACTACTCTGGGAAGCTAAAGCAGATATATTTAAAGTTCAAGGCCAGCCTCGGACAACCTGTGACTGTCACTGGCCAGAATGCAGCCCCCAAATTCTCTTAGACATTCTGAATTCCAAGTCCTCCTTCTGTTCGCCTGTTCTTCCCCAAAGAGTAATCTTTAGAGAGCAACAACTGCTCTATCTACCTTACTTTTCAGAGATAAGCTAGAGTCACTCTTTCTTTTTGTGTCTGATATTTTCCATTTGTCCTTTATACCTACCTTCCTCTTTTTTCCACTCTGCTCTGTATCCCAGGAAGCTGACCTATATGAAGTAGATCAAAGGCTTCCTTCCTTTGAGTTGTGTTTGACCAGTGGGAAGCACCAGCAGATCAGAGGAAGGGAGGAGAGAAAAGTCAGAGTATTTATGCTGGGGCTCACTCCCTGCAGGATTGCTGCACTACATGTGTCTCTCCATCACAGTTCTTAGTCCCCAAGCAGGTGAACTGTTTCATATATCTCTCTCTAGGACCCATCTACCTACCCGTCTCCAGCTTTTTGCAATCACTACTTTAAGTCTAAGAGGGTAAGCAGAGCCCTGCTGTTACCAGTTCTGGACTACTATACTCTGCCTATGGATTTCTTGCGTGCTGCTCACAACTTTTTAAAGCAGTCCATTATTAATTATTTTGAATGTGCAATTTTAATTTGAGTGTGTAACTAATAGACTTTCTTAAATTCATTAACCCTCCAAGAAGATAGAAGGTGAGCAAGTGTTCCAGTTTGCCCAGGATTGAGTGCTTTTCCAAGAGAAGGGACATTTAGTGCTAAAATGAGGACAGTCCCAAAGAAAGGCAGGTTGTGATTACCCTCCCTAGAAGTATCTTTTAATATGATATTTACTCACATAATGGTCTTTAAAAATTCCTGGTTCCACATAATTATTTTTTTTAAACTACCTGCTTAATTTGTGCCCCTCTCTATCCATTTTTATTTTATCTTGGGAGCTAATGGTTTCTGTAAGATTCTTCCCATCTACTTGTATTCAGCACCCTTGTTCAGCAATATTTTGTGCCTTCATATCCTGGTGATTTCTCACATACAGTACCTGTCTGGAGATAAAGACTGTACCACTTTAAGATGTTTCCTTAAGTCTATCATATTTATGGAAACAGATTCTAAAGCTGGGTGTAGTGGGACACACCTGTCATCCCAGCTACTTGGGAAGTTGGGATAGGAGGATCATTTGATCCTGGAGTTTGGTGTCAGCATGGGTAACATAGTGAGACCCCCATCTCCAAAAAATAAAATAAATTCTAGTTATTTTCTCTCATGGACTCTGTGAGTGATCTTTCATCCAGCATGATTAAGATCTGAAAATTTTCAAGGATTTCTGGTATAGATTAAAAGAATGCAAAACTTGCTTTAAGGTTTATTGTAAGAGGTGACTTCAGTTCACTCATCATGTACTCTTCAGGGAGTTGGCTCCTAGTTAAAAGATAAATCTCTCTTAAGGGGATACTATGTTTCCTAAGACTTCTTCTGAGGTTCCGAACATGCTTTTGGCTCCTGGGTCTGAGACCCCAGAACTATAAATAGGAGTTAAGCTGGTATGCATTATTGCTCTATCCCTGAAGGTAAACCTGGGGCCAAACAGAACTTGTAGGTCCTGGGATGACAATTGTCCCTTTCCCTGGAAAGATTGCACAATAGTCTCCCTGACTTTCCCTGATGCCAATGGCTACTGTCTACTTAAAAATCAGGTCACACTTGTTGCAATTTCCCTTAAGAAGGAATTTTGATTGTCTACTCTATGATGCTTCCTCCCCCACCCCTTTCTCAAATACAGGCCTTTTGTTTCCTGTTCCTTCCTTGTTTGCTGATTGTTGAACCTTCTACTATTGTTCCATCAGGACAGTTGGTGAATAAACATCTATAATAGGTGGTTCTATGCAGGGTGAAGATACGCTAAATGTTCAATGAATTAGAAACCTTTCCAATACACTGAATTTGTAGGTAAGGGAGGGAAAAGTTTCTTCCTCAGAACTTGGTAAAACTTCATTTTACTCACAATTCAGGTTCCCTTGTCACTCCATGGTTGCTAACTCTGGCCACTTGTTAGAATCAGCCAAGATGTTTCCTGCTCCCAGGCAACTGAGTCAGACTACATGGGATTTGAGGCCCCTGAGGTGGTTATTTTTTAAAGCCCCTTCAAGTGATTCTACTGCACAGACAGGATGAAGAAGCCCAGCCCCATACACTTAAGGATATAAGTATATATGTGTATTATGTTGGTCTCCAGCATAAGCAGAAATCACAGATGCACCTAGAAACACATGGAGAGACTTTCATTCTCTTTGTTTCTCACCATATAAAAAAAAAACTACCAAAGCCAATACTGCTCAGCATGACACCAACGGGCTGACCTAGCACATTCCTTATGACCATTATCCCAAGTTCTCTGCAATTCATTACAGTTTTTTTTTTTTTTCAGTTGGCCCAATTTTCCTCCCACATGCAGGTACAGGGAGCAGCTGTCTATGGGCGATTAGCAGTGGACTAGGAGATAGAAGACATTGATTTTAACCTCACGCTGCTTCTAACCAGTTGTGAGGCATGAGGCAATCACTTAATGTCTCTGACTGTGTAATAGAGCAATTATTGAATTGTCTGGCCTGTCTACATCATAGATTGGCATGAGGATCAAACGAAATGTGAAAGCAATGATAAATCATAAATTGCTACGTCAATACAACCACATGACTTTGTACTTAAGAGCCTCTGAGATAGAAAAAGCCCCTTCCCTCTTTATTTTCCTGAGATTGTCACCTATGCACCTGCAGTTTCCCCTTTAGTTTCAAGGAAGGGCATGTGCCCTTACAGACGAAGAGGTGAAGGAACCAAGGTGCATGTACAAGGTGCAGTGTTGGCAGTTTTTAAAAGGAATACCATGTACCCACTGAAAAAAGAAGAGGTAGTGCTATATGACTTATATAGAATGATGTTAATGAAATATTGTTAGGTGAAAAAACAGTCGTGGCACAGCATATAAGCTATAACCTTAACTTAAAATTATGTAAAAATGCTTATTAATGTATAAAAAATGTCTAGAGGACACATTCCAATCTGTTCACACTGAGCACTAAGGTTGATTAGGAGAAGGACTTTATTTTGTTAATTTCTGTAATATTGGAATGGTTTGATGATAAATACATATCATTTCCATCATTTAAAAATATATGTTGAAGCTGGGCATGGTGGCACACACCTGTAATCCCAGCAGCTCAGGTGGCTGAAGGAGGAGGTTTGCAAGTTCAAAGCCAGTCTCAGTAACTTAGCAAGGTGCTAAGTAACTCAGGGAGACCTTGTCTCTAAATAAAACATTATAAAGGGCTGGGGAGGTGACTCAGTGGTTAAGTGCACCTGGGTTCAATCCCTGGTACCAAATACAGATATTTATATATGCTGAAGGACAAATTGGGGGTAAATAGATGGTAAGGGTATTAGAGCCTAATGTTAGAAAAGGGAGTCTAGTTCCTGGACCCAAAGCCTACTTCACGAAAAGCATGCAGCTGTCCTCATGTACCACCAACTTTTGAGAATTCACAAAGAAAATAAGAGGTGGCAAAAGACTGGAAATGGTCAAAGTTTCTGATTTTCAGGAAGAAGAAAAGTGTCACTTCTGAAAATTGCAAATTACAAAGCCCGAGAGTTACCACCAGGAAAGTCCAAAGTGGGATATTAAACAGTGGCAAACATTTAAATAATGCATATGGTGGTCAGCAGTAGCTGGCACAGATTCACTAGGAACAAGCCATGACAAACTATAGGCTATTTTCTTTTTAGTAGGATAACTAGTTCCATAGCTCAGGAGAGTATCACAAACTCAGTATATCTTAACTTCAGCAAAGCTTTTCACAAAGATTTCCACAACATCGTTTTGGTAAAGCTAGGTTATTTGTTTTTGTTTTTGTGGTGCTGGGGATCAAAACCAGGGCCTCATATATACTAGGTAAGTGTTCCACCTCTGAGTCATATCCCCCTCTCTCATTTTGGAATATATGTAAAATGCAAAGGATTAAACCCTGGTGGAGGGTTTGTTGGTTTTCTTTGAGACAGGATCTCACTACGTTGCCCACACTGGCCTTGAACTCACTATCCTCCTGTCTCAACCTCCCAAGTAGCTGGCATTACAGGCGTGTAGCACCACTCCCAGTTCAACAACTGTACCTGGATATACATACCCAATAGAGTGCATGTCTTTGGCCGTTTTATCCTTCTTATTTTTACCAACAACCTAGATAGAGACATTGAAAGCAACCTTCAAATTCTCAGATGACACAAAGATGGAAGAGAATAGCTACTAGCTAAAGCACAGAGATATTACTAATTTACCGAAATGCCAACTTGAAACCAGTACTGGAGTTAACAAATTACTGGATGAGAAATTTAGGTTCCATGTAAGAAAGAATTTTTTTTTTTAGAAAGAACTTCTTAACTATAGTTGTCTTACAAAGGAATAGAGACTAGGTCCTTAGTCAAAATAGTCTGGGGAGGGTAAGAAATTGGCTTATCAAATGTTTCTGTAAATACAAAAATCAATTCCAACTGGAAAAATAATGCAAATACTAACAGATTTCAAAGATAGTATATAAGTCAATACAGTACATAAAATTTGATTTCATTATGAAATCCTAGGGAGGAATCAGTAAAAGGATGTAGTGGTGTGAAAGAAAGTAGGTCATTCAAGAAGCAAGACTAACATGACATTTTCCAGAGCAGGAAGTGACCCAGCTGACTGTAAGAGAAAGTAATGCTGGGGCCAGATTATGAAGGATCTGGAACCAGGAGAGAAGATGATATTTTGTATAATGAAGAAAGGATCAGTTGAGCCTGAGTGAACCTGATGTTTGCAAGCATCAGATAACCAGTTCTGGCAACCTTTAAGAGACAAATTTATTGGAAAGACACCAAGGATTCCCAGAGCCAATGAGAAGGATTAGAGAACTAGGCTTAGAAACACTAGAAAGCAAGATGGTCTCTAAGGACTAAAACGTAGAAACTAGAAAATGGTCTAAAAGCAAGTAGAGCACCATGCTAGGTGAATAAATAGCCAACCATGTGTGGAATCTTTATCAAGCTGCTGAGAAATTCAAATTTCAAAGACCCAGTTTGAGTCACAGACCCTCCCTCAGTAGAAGACAAGCACTAGATTAACATTTTTCCAAACTGTATCCAAAGGGAAGAGATAATTTCCCAAAAGGGAACAGAAATGTCAAGGAAATATAAATGCCCCAGTGGCACCATTGGAGGTTTTGAAAAGGAAGCAGTGTGATGAAAATAGCACCTTGGGGAGGTTTGTTGATTTGCCAAGGGACAAGGAATGAAAATTTGAAAGCAGATAGTGAGTTCTCTAGTTTTAGAGGGTGGTGATGGATATCGGATAGCAATATGTTATTCAAAGGAGAGGAAAGAGTCAAATACAACTCAGAATGCTCTTCATAGAGACTGAAGGAATGATTAGTGGTAGAGGTTAGACAGTTTAGAAAGACAGCAGCACCTGGGCTGGAGGGGATGATTATGCTTACAGTGTTGAGGTTAGTTGGTGGTGAAATGTGCCACAGGAAGAGTAGGTATTTCAGGAGGACTTAATAGAGGGACAGATTTAGGATTTGGTACAGAGATGACAGTTGAAGTCAGACCAAGCTGTCTTAGAGAATATGTAAAATAGCAGATAGAAGTGGTTGAGAACTCTCCTCCAAATTGTGAGGAAAAAGAGAACCACCTCCCCCGCCCCCACCCCCCCTCCCAAAAAAGGAGTCAGTAGAGGAGGTTAGAGGAATTCATTTATTTATTTTGGTAGTGGGAATTCAACCCAGAAGCACTCTAACACTGAGATACCTCCCCAGCCCTTTTTATTTTATTTTATTTTTTTTTTATTTTGAGACAGAGTCTCGCTAAGTTGTCCAGGCTGGCCTCCAACCTGCCATTCTCCTGCCTCAGCCTCCTGAGTTGCTGGGGTTACAGGCATGTGTCACCACACCTGGCCAGTTTGGGGAATTTAAAGTGAAAACTTCTCAACTGTGAATTTTTTTTACCATGAGTAGTATTACGTTTTTCAGTTTTATACCTGATCCTATTTTATCCTTCTACTCCTGATGTCCACTCTATGTCCTTAAATATGTATATATCCCTGAAAATATGTGGGGTTTTGTTGGAGTTCATGTGTTTGAATTTGAATAAATGGTATTATGCTGCAGACCTCATTATGTTATTTTTTCACTTCTCACATCATGTTACTGTAAGTACAAGAAAGCTAAATTGTTATTTAGAAATAACTAACATACCAGGTACAGTGGCACATGCCTGTGTTACCAGCAGCTTGGGAGACTGAGGCGGGAGGATTGCAAGTTCAAAGCGAGCCTCAGCAACTTAGTGAGGCCCTGTCTCAAAATAAAAAATAAAATAAAATAAAAGAACTGGGGATGTAGCTCAGTGGTTTAAGCACCCCTGGACTAAATCCCTAGTACAAAAGAAATAGAAAAGAGAAAGAAAAAAAGAAACAACTAACAGTGGTGAGTGCCTGTACTCCCAAACTACTTGAAAGGCTGAGGCAAGATTGTGAGGGCAGCCTGGGCAACATAGTGAGATAGTGAGATCCTGTCTCAAAAATAGAAAAAAAATTTTAAAACAGAAGAAGAAAACAAAAAAAGTGGCTACAACAGTTCACATTTCCATCAGCAGATCGTGAGAGTTTCCCATTTTTGTGCCCTTTCACCCCTAATAATATATAGTTTTTGACAATTTGACAGATCAAAAGTTGCATCTAGTTGTAAACTTCACTAAAATTTTTTTCTAGTAATATGGAATATTTCACAATAAATTGCTAATTATATCCTTTCCCCATTTTTTTTCTGTTGTTTTCTTTTACTTGTTGATTTGTGGGAGCATCATTTATGTCCCAGAGCTACACAGTCTAATATAGTAGTCACTAGCACAAACTGGATATTTTAAATATGGTCTGTCCAAATTAAGATGCACTATAAATGTAAAATACACACATAATTTCAAAGACTTGGTACAAAATCAAAGAACATGAAATATTTCATTAATAATCTTCATATTAGTTACATGTTAAAACTATTTCAGATATATTGTATTAAATAAAATATTTTAAAATTAATTTTGCATATTTTCTTTCACATTTTATAATGCAGCTACAAGAAAATTTAAAATAACTTGTATGGTTGGCTTATATTTGTGGTTTGTATTCATTTCTACTGGATGCACTGTTATGTATATTAATTTTTAGTTGGTTTTAGACATTGAAAATATCTTCTCTTACTCTGTCCTCCATGTACAAGTTTGTGTATGATGTCTCATCAAGTCTATCCATTTTCACCAGGCCACCACATTATGCAGCACCAACATGTAAGTAAATGACTCCCTGAAGTTGTACTGTGAATAATATATGCAACCATACACAGCCCTAATTTTTTGCATTTGCATTTTATTTGAGAAGTCCTTCCCCACAACTAGATTGCAAAGGTATTTTCATTTTTTTTTATAATTAAAAAAGGGAAAAACAGGAGGGTGATGTATCATAGAAACCATAAAAAAAGTGTGTTTATAATGTCAAAAAATACAGATTTTAGCCAAAAAGAATGACGATAGGGAAAATCATTTATCCTGGGTTTTATGATTTTTGACAGCAATGTTATCTTTCTAATTATATTTTGGATAGGCAAATGTTAAAATTTGCATTCCAAAGGACACATTAACAGATGGTAAGGAAGGCAGGACACAGCATGCTGAGTGACAGGCTGACTCCATTTTTAGTCTGAAAGTCTGCTAAAGTTTATTTTCACAATAGGTAAATAGCCTGGATGTGGATAACAAAGAACTGGCAAAAACTGCATAGACTATCAGATACTGTTTAGATGTATACCTACGTTACTCTGAAGCATAATTTCCGGTACATCACCTGCTTACCCTGGCAGGTCAACAGGTCTCCCATTTCAGCTCAGATCTAAACTGCTCCAATCTGTCCTTAAAGACACCTATAAACTGGCCCCATCCAGCTCCTCACTTCTTAAGATCCTAACAAACTATATATTTCACATAGAGAGGCCCCAGGTCTTTCATTTGTTCTTCCTTATCAACATCTTAGGAGCTCTCATGGTTGAAACACAGCATCAGGCAAGTAGGACAGTAAGTTTCTTAAGTCAACTAAAATTTCCTAAATTATTTGAATAAATGCTCTCTGTGCTTAGCATGAAGTGGCTAAAATTCATTTAGGCAACTGTTTTCACCTTGAAGTAACTCATCTTGAAGTAACTCACCTGACTTTATACAAAGAAAACTGCTAATGGCAGAAGCAAGTAGAAAATAACATGTTCAAAATGAGATATCAAATGATAAGGTGTTTAAAAGTTGAGGTCAACCTCAGACCTGTTAATATGCCCGTTACAACCACAGAAATACAGGTTTGCAATAACAAGCATTGTAATCTTCTTCAAACCCTTCAATTCAAGAGAGAAGTTAAAGGTTACAAAAAGTCAAAGGGAATGACACCAACTCACCTCAGACTAAGTTTAGGATGTTTAGAGATTGAAGTCATTTATTCTGGATTAATACTGGGAATTCCATCCCACTTTAAGCATTAACACTTACTGGAATTTAAAACTGTTAATTATAAATTAAAAGCTGACCCTTCTTTTCACTTGGCCCCTAACTATAGGCTTAATTATGACTGTGTGAATGTATAATTTTCATTTTTAAGAGTTTATAATACTCGTGGTACAAGTCTGAGCATTACACTTAAAAAGTAAAATGTTTTTATATATCTTATAACAGTAATACTTCAGTGTCTCCTGGAAAAATTGGCAGAGGCAAGAATTTATCTCTCAATACAATAGTTGACATTGAGTACAAATATATTTCCCAAGGCAAAATAAAAATATTTAATGTGATTTTTCCCCTCAAGTTCAATACTTCTGTGTCTGCATCTTCTTTGGGATTCACTTTCCTTCTTATTGAAGTACCTTCTTTGATATTCTTTGGTATTCTTTCAAGTTACCCATGGATGATAAACTCTTGTTATTTGTACATCTGGAAAGGTCGTTTGTCCTTACTCCTAATTATAATTAACAAGGATCTAGACCTTTATTTTGTCAACCATTAAAAATAACACAGTCACATAGTCATAATGAGGCTTCAGTACATTGAAGATATTATTCTACTGTTTTCGGGCTTTTTTTTTTTTTTTTTTTTTTTTTTTTTGCTTGGTGGGAAATCTGTTGTCCTTTCTAGTTAACTTTGTAAGTATTAGCCTTTTCCTTTTTCATCATTGTAATAACATCATTTGTAATTTCTGTGGCATCCATGAATAGCTGGGTGATGGAAGCCTCTCTCTAGGGGAGTTTCATTCTTACTTGCATTGTTATGTCTTGGATTTCACAAACTTTACTTTTTGTTTCTTTGTTTTGGATAATCTAAATTTAGGGTAATCACACTCTCAGGTAGTCCCTGAGGTCATCATTGCTTGCAGGTCATCCTGTTTTCATTTATGCCAAGCTGGCTTACATTTGCAGTGACTCTGGGCCTTTGGGCTGTCCTGCTTCCCATTCTTAGACTGTGGGGTAATTTAGCATCTGACTGTCGGCACCAGGCATAGGGCTGCAATTTAAATTCCCATTCTGGATTTGGCCAATTCCAAAGGCACAGGTAGATTTGAGTCCTCCTGTGAGCAGTAAAACTTGAACTGCTCCTTGCTGTGACTATAGGTTTCTTGAGGGTTTTTCACTTTGGCTTGCTTTTGAGTTTTAAACATGTATTTCTTAAATTATTTTGTTTTTGTTTTTGTTTTGGTCCAGGATTTAAATGTGCAGAACGGGGCAAAAAGGATAGGATTCTATTCAGTTTACCAACTTTACTTGGTTCTTCCTTCTTCCACATTAATTTTTTTTTTTGCTTTAATACAGATGATATTAAGAAACCAGAGAATAGAGCAAAGAAAAAATGTTAATTGCTGGAAATTCTTAGCCTTTAGAATCATCAAAAAAAAAAATTGGAAGAGTTTTCTTTACTCAAAGCAAGTAACTTTAGGACCACAATAAAGTCTGAAGACATCCTAATAAAAGTGACAGCTACGTCATAGTCGAAGCACACAAAAGCATTGGATTGGCATTTATAAATGGGTTCTAGTGGAAAACTGGTCTGAAGAACCACTTTCTGAGATCATTTCATCGTGATTACTCCTCAGATGAAAATTAATGCAATGCATAGGAGTTTTTTATTGAGGCACTGATGAGGTCATGTCTAGTTCAATCATGTCTAGTTGAAACTGGTCAATTTCATATTGCGGTTTATGTATAATGAGGTCTTTGTTTGCAAGTGAACTAATACTAGAAGTGCAATTTGAGATTTACACATTAGTGACTCTGATGTCATCAATGTAAAGCTTTGAAGTGTGTCAGCTGATCCAAAGAGCATGAAAACTTTGGGGTCTGCATGAAGAATATGAAAATTTTCTCAAAGATATTTGATACTAATAAAAAATACAAACTAAGAAAACTTGCAGGTTAGAGTTGTATACTAATAAATTTAGGGGAAAAAATCAACACATGAGATTAAAGTGAAATGCATACTCAAATGTTACTGATAAATTGTTATGTACCTTTTAGAAAATAATAAAGCAACATGTGTGGCAAAAAAAAGTATTTTCTCAAATTATTAAGACCACTTCTGGAATTTTTGGTATGGAAAGAAAGCAACAGAAAATTAAAGTTATATGAATGAATTTATTCATATATAGTAGAGAAAAATGAGCTGAATGTGGTGTTGCACACCTATAATCCCAGCTACTAAGGCATCAGAGGAAAGAGGATCACAAATTCAAGCACATCCTCAGCATCTTTGTCCTTATCACAAAATTAAAACAATAAGGGGGGATGTAATTTAGTGGTAGAGCACTCCTGGATTTGGTCCCTAGTACCAAAACCAAAAAAAAAAAAAAAAAAAAAAGAAAGAAAGAAAAACCAGGAACAATCTTAATATCTTTGTAAACTACACTCTTACATCTCAAGTTACCTTAACTAATGATGGTTTATTGAGAGATAATAACATGACTTATAGATAATGACACATAATTCTGGAACTGGAAACTCTTAAAGACATTGAATTGTATTGTCATCATCAAAGCAACATTAACCTCTTTTTTGAAAAGAACTAGCATGTAATAGATAGTTGGCATAAAGCAAAGTTTATGTATAAAGTTTTTCATACTCTATTGTAATTCCAAAACTTTTAAGATACAATTTTATAGATTTTTTTCCATCAGTAAGGCCAGATATAGATGATTTCTTTTTATAGGTAACTGAATATTTTCAGAGGGTTTAGACTGAAAATCAGGTACCATTTAGTCATAACACCATACAAAGACCTTTAATCAGGAAAAAAAATTTTAATATTGTTGCTTAATTTTACGAAATGGTGAATTTTAACGAAATTGATACCTCTCTAGTCTTGTTTCCTGTACTGTTTTGCAAATAATATAGGTAATGATGTAATTTTTTCAAAATATTTATTTTAGTTATAAATGGACACAATGCCCTTATTTTATTTATTTATTTATTTATTTATTTATTTATTTATTTATTTATATGTGATGCGGAGGATTGAACCCAGTGCCTCACACATGCTAGGCAAGTGCTCTACCACTGAGCTACAATCCCAACGTGTACAGATGTAATTTTAAAATTAAATTAACTATAAACAAATTCTAATTTGTTGGTCAATGCATCTATTCCCCTTTACCTAGTATATTACCTCAGAATTAATCCTCCTAGAAAAAGTGACTGTCCCTCATGAAAAAAAAAACAATATAGACCTTCCTTTCTTCCTTGAAGATTTTCAATTATTACAGAAACATAAATTCCATAAAGAAAAAAAAACTGATTAAAAATTTGACATTTCCATCTTGCTTTACTAATTATGGGATAACAGAAGTATAAACAAACAAATATCCCTTAATATTTCTTTGTTTGATATAATAGTAATACACTAAGAAATACTGCAATTACACTTATGAGCTGTTTTCCAGCTTCTTCAAGTAAGGGACACAGTATGGTTCTACCAATGAGGAAATATGAATAATCAGTCTTATGAAATGCAAAAGATGGGAACACAAAAAGATAAATTGACTTTGGCTTTTAATAACAAAAACCTAATGTGACCCTAAAATGCCTGATTCAACAAAAAAAGTTATAGCATTAAGCCACCACTTCACCGCACATTCAGAATTCTGAAATAGGTAACAGCCTTCCCCACCACAATCTGTAATATCTTCTTTTTGTTCTTTTTGTTTTTCCTGCTTTTTGGTTATAGGTTTCAAGGCTTGCCCACTGCATGGGTTCAGCTTTTCTCATGGTGGTCTCAATCTTTGTTGCAGTCATAGTCATCTTCTTTCTTATTTTCTGCATTTCCAGATGATAGTTTATCAAATGCTTGTTTTAGGGAGGCAGATATTTTTAATTCCAAATTTGTCATTGGTTCATCTGGGCTTGCCCTTTTTATCTCTTCTACTAGTTTAGGAGATTGAATTGTGTGCTCCTGAAATTTGGATTTCAATTCAGATAATTCTTTCTTTTCAGTAGCATTGAGTTCAGGCTTGACTGGCTCAGGTGGCTTCTCACTATTATGTCTACATTTTGTACAGCCCACAATGCTTAAGAAATCAGAAAAATCAGGTGTTCTTCTCTTATAGCAAGAACAACCTTTAATGCACCATGAAAGACTGGAACACTGGGTGATATGTGCAAGCATCATCAGAATTGTTCTGGGGTTGAAGCGCTGGCCACAGCCCCGATGATAGCACAACAAGGTCATCTTCTCTTCCCACAGTTACAGGCAAGGCCCAAATACCCAGGCAACATTAACCTCTTAATCCCAGCTCTGGTACTCTGAATTTTCTTGTTTGTTTGTTTGTTTGTTTGTTTGTTTATTCCTTCATTCATTTATAGTGCGATTGAACCCAGGGGCATGTTACCCCTGAGATACATCCATAGTCCTTTTTTAATTTTTTAAATTTTGAAACAGGGTCTCTCTAATTTGCCCAAGCTGGCCTCTAATTTGTAATCCTCCTGCCTCAGTCTCCCCAGTCATTGGGATTAGAGGTATGTTTCACTGAGCCAGGCTCTGGTACTCTGTTTTTAAGGAGACCTGGATACTCTTTAACTCTGTTCCTACTGTTCACTACTACTACCAAATGATTTCTCTTAAGTCTTAAGTTCAGATGTCCTCAAAGAGAGTATTTGATTGCTTTGGATATTCACTATGCAAAGTTAGGGGTCTTTGTTGAGCAAAGTTTTCATACAAAACTAACGGATCTCTGACCAGGGTCCAGTGTCCACAGCCCTGGTCTAATTAGCAGTAGCAAGGATAGCAAGGTCACATGGTCCATTTATTTTCCCTTTAATGGGAAAAGACTCTTGTCTTTTAATGTCTTGACTTGACATGAGTTTTTGTAACTTAAAAAATAAAATTTTAAATTTCTTAATGAATGTTACTTAGTTATATATGCAATACAAGTTGCTCTAAGTTGTCCATTCTTTTGATGAAAACATAACCATATTCTCTGTTCAGAATAAATGGATGAAAATGTTAAGCACAAGCAATATAAAGAAAACACATAGCAACTATAAAATGAACTAAGCAAATAAAATCACAGTAAGGAAAGGAGCATGGCATATGAACTATAGTCTGGAAAACAACAGAAAGATTAAAAACTCTAAGAGCTCATGTTAGTATGCTCACAATAAAATAACAGCTGGTTAAAAATGATAAAACAACAAAGGGATGTGTGTAAAAGGGAGATTGCAGAATGTAAGCTCATGGCCCGCAAATGACGGAGGCAGGAGATGGGAAGCAAACCTCACATCAGCAAGATGTCCTTTATTCTGCAGCAAAGTCCATCAATCAAGCATGGGAGGGCCCATTTTCTGGGTATGGAGATGGCCCCCAGATTTCAGGAGGAGTCTGGGTTTTATAGTTCATTGGAGACCATGGACGTGCAGTTTGGACAGTCAGGGGCTAGTTGTACAGGTTAGAACTTTAACTTAGGAAGGTAATTGTAAAAATTATTATCATTATTATCTGGGGAGAAAGGAGTCCAGATCTTGAGGGATGAGTACTCAAATCTTGCCCATTGCTCCTCTTTCTCTGGGATCCATTGTTTCCCAGAGTTTCAATATTTGCTGTGCCTCCATTTAGGACTAATTTGCGATGGCAGAAGGTCAAAGTTTAGGGCCCAGCCTTCAGTATTTGCCCCTTTCTTTTAGGGTCCATTGTTATTAGACCCTGAGAGAGGTTTAATGTTTGGCCAATTTCCCTCCCTCCTCCCAAGCCACACTGTCCCTCCGTTTTTCTTGGGGAGCTGTCTTGTAGGAATATTATTTTCCACAACCCTTCACAGAATATAGGAAACAAATTTAAATTGTGTTAGTTAGGAGCTATCAGGAACCAGATATCAGACTAGTTATTGTAACAGAGAGAGGTAAAGAATTGCCAACCAGGTACTAAAGAATCAAAAAGGGAAAAAGAGAGCACTAAGATTTTAGATAAATATATGGCATATCAACACATTTCAGGAAGAATCTTCCACCAGGTGCGGTGGCACATGCCTGTAATCCCAGCAGCTCGGGAGGCTGAGGCAGGAGGATCTTGAGTTCAAAGCCAGACTCAGCAAGGGCAAGGCACTAAGCAACTCAGTGAGACCCTGTCTCTAAATAAAATACAAAATAGGACTGGGGTTGTGGCTTAGTGGCCCAGTGCCCCTGGGTTCAATCTCCAGTTCCAAAAAAAAAGAAGAATCTTCCACCCCAGAACTGAGGGAACAAAGTGAAGAAGTTAGAACAATGAAAACAGAGACACTTGGAGGAGGACCCCCAAGAAACCAAGTATGAAAAGGGGTGTTGCTTGGTTGTTGCTAAGTAAGGTCTCTTAACTCAGAGAAAGGGTCCTAGGGAACCAAGACCCAGACCTCCAAGGTTGTGCTGACCAACTGGTACTGGGGTCTTTGAGAGAGTGCAGTGAGGCTGATTCTGTAAGTATTAAATAAACTGTGAGTGTAAACAACCATAGAAACTGACTCAGCCAGGGTGAAGAAGTGAGGCTCCAAGGTCCCTGAAGAGAGCATGAAATCACCTGGAAATGGAGGAGGATGTCCCTTCTCCCTTCGGTCTCCCCTGATGCTCCCTATTGGCAGCATCTAACAGAGCAACTGGCAAAACAGAAAGGTGGTTTGCACAGTCCCCACCCCAGCATCATAAAACAAGAATGTGGAAGGAGGAGGTAAGGAGCTGAAAGACGATATTTAGTAACTAGCAAGAGGACCAAAACAATATCATTACAGAATCAATAATAAATTTGAAACAGACCTGATAACAGGGTCAAGGTTTACTTTGCTTCACGCTATATATGCAGTGCTTCCCACAGTGCCTGGCACATAATAGCAGTAAATATTGAAAGAAGGAAGGACGAGACGGAGGGAGAAGGAAAGAAAAGACAGGATGGAAGGCAGGCAGGCAGGCTAGCTGGCTTGCTACCAACAAGGACCCAACTTTCATAGTCTTTGTGAAGATACAATTGTTTGAACTTGTTTTTCATTGTTTTCTTTGGCACCTCCTGTTATGCTGGTGAACATAATAGCTAACAAAAGAGACATCATCAGTTATAACTTGATAGCCAAAACAAACCATACGGGAAACTTAGAACCAGCTTCTATTATCATCGAAGACAGGAAAAATTAAAACACGCAGTCTCTGACAGTAATCCATGAAGTACTTAGACAAGCATCACATTCTACATGGTTAGTCTTGAATCTTATTGACCATTTCAAAATTTTTCTGTGGTATTCTTTGCCATTCTTCTAACATAAAACTGTTCTCTTTTTTTCCTCCACTATGATCCATACCATTTATTACATCTCTTTAACCTGTGTAATATTTGTGTATCTTCAGAATAAATAATGAGCAGTTAAGACTATATTTTAGGGATTATTCCATTGTGTGGATTTTTAAACCTTGGAAGTTTTGGGCATTGCTTCTTGTGTTCTGGTTCAAAAGTGAATTTCGTTGTGGTATATACACTGCCACGGTTAAGGGAGTACTTCGATATTCTCCTGAAAACTTTCAGAGTACACAACCTCTTGAGTTGTGGGATCTGTTTGTGTGCATGTTCAGAAAATACCAAACAGAAATTAGAGTTTTCATACTTTATTAGGTTTTTTACCAACAAAATTTGAATAACTCCTGTAATCCATGCAAATTTTATAGACATTGTACTTGAAAGAAACAAAAGTAAAGCAATCTAATTTTTTTACTTTAAAATTCTTCTGTGGCAAAGTTTTTCACTTTTATATTTTCCATTTTTTGCAGAGAAAAGATAAGTAAGAAGAAAAATGGGGGGAGAGAAAAGGAAGAAATACATAGATTTCTTGTAACCCCTACTCCCACCAGAATTAACAGATAAAAGCAACCACTCTGTTGTGAATGAACCCCTCTGCTGCACTTTGGAGCTCCCTGAAGGATAGATAGGCAGTTAATTAAGCCCACCCTTTCCCATTGCCCAGACCTTGCAGGCTGGTAACAGCCCAGGTTCACCTAAGAACAAACATACCTAGAAACACTCCCCACTCCTTTTCTCTGGCAAGCTTTATCTTTCTTGTCCTTTCCTGTTCTCTATTATGTTTAGAAAGAACTTGCAGAAACTTCTCTCTGGCCCTTGAAGTTCTAGATGCTGGCAAGCATAAGTATTTAGCATTTTCTGGGTATCTTTCCCTAAATTCTTACATCATCAGGGATTCATGATATTGGGTTTGTCTTCCAAAGTTGTCCAATGTTGCACCATTAATGAAGGATAAATACTCACATATTGATAAGCCATTGATATTTTCAACAGATCTCAGAACACACCTGAAAGTACACTGACTATTTGGTCTGAGGATGACCATCTCAGGACTACTGTAATAGGCTATAGTTCACTTTTGAGGGCAGAGACTCCATTGTGCTCATTGCTATATACCCGGTATCTAGAACAATGTCTGGTATATACTCAATGCCCAATAAATATTATTTTCTCCCATCTTCATTTTTTTACTAGTGGAAGGTAATCTGTATGTTCTAGTTTAGTTTGAGAGCTCCCTAAAGACTATGAGGAAAGCTATTTTCCAGAGTACTCATAATTCTTTATGTATATTCTTAAAATACCTTTATTTTATTTATTTATTCTTAGTGGTGCTGAGGATCGAACCCAGTGCCTCAGATGTGCTAACCGAGTACTCCACCACTGAGCTACAACCCCAGCCCATATGTATATTCTTTATATGTTTATTATATATTAAATCCATGAGATGCACAATGAATTTTAGTATCAGACAAAATCCAAGGAAAATAAAAATAATTCCATATTCTGAATAATGTATTTTGAAAGCATTAACATGAAATAAGGAGTATTAAAAATGTGCTTATCCCAGTGACCCTGGGAGGTCTCCACAGACCTCTTCAGGAAGTCCCACAAAACTGTCTTCATATAATAATACTGTGTTTTGCCTCTTTTTTTGTGTGTGGTCCTGGAAATTGAACTGAGGGTTCTCTACCACTGAGCTAAATCCTCGATCCTATTTATTTTTTGTTTTCAGACAGGGTCTCACTAAAGTTGCTCAGGCTAGCCTCAAACTTGAGATCCTCCTGTCTCAGCCTCCCAAGTAGCTAAAATTGCAAGGTATGTAGCACTGTGCCTGGTGGGGTTTATTTATTTTTTTTAAATATTTTTTAGTTGCAGACAGACACAATACCTTTATTTTATTTATTTATTTTTACGTGGTGCTGAGGATTGAACCCAGTGCCTCATACATGCCAGGCAAGTGCTCTACCACTGATCTACAACCCCAGATCCCCTTTGTTTTACCTTGATTCTCTCAAGCACACATTGGGAGTTCTGCAGAGGTCACAGGACACACAATGTCACAGAAGACAGAATGCAGAAGCAGATTGGAGAATTCAGCTGTCTTCTATTGTCAGACATTAAAGAGATTTACAAAAATAGGAAGCGGGCCCGGGTGTGGTGGCGCATGCCTGTAATCCAAGCGACTTGGGAGGCTGAGACAGGAGGATCGCGAGTTCAAGGCCAGCCTCAGCAACTTAGCGAGGCCCTAAGCAACTCAGTGAGACCCTGTCTCTAAATAAAATACAAAATAGGGCTGAGGGTGTGGCTCAGTGGCCGAGTGTCCCTAAGTTCAATCCCTGGTTCAAAAAAAAAAAAAGGAAACGATGCCACCATTCTTCCGAAAATTTTTGTTTGGAGAAATTTATTTTTCATAAAATGTGTTATTTATGTTAACATGTAATGTGGTTACTGTTATTTTAAGTGAATTAATACTTTTAAAATGTCTCTATATTAGGGGGCTTAGGGTATAGCTCAGTGGTAGAGTACTTGCCTAACCCGTCTGAAGCTCTGGGTTCAGTCCCCAGCACTGCCAAAGTTTTTTTATTCTCTATTTTGATTTCTCAAATGTAAATAGCAATAGTTATACTACACATACACAAAAGTCCTTTGGAATCATCAATATTTTCTATTTATTTTCAGAGTGTTGTGGATTGAATCCAGGGCCTCACACATGCTAAGCAGGCATTCTACCACTGAGCTACATCCCCAGCCCTGGGGCCTTAATATTTTTTCTGAGTGTAAAGGGGTCCTGAAATCAAAAAGCTTGAGATTTGATGTTTATAAAGTGATCAGACTAAGATGCTAGCAAACCAACATTTCTATCTTAAAATTCTAGCCATTACCTCAGGTTAATAAAGGATTAGCCAACCTCTTCTAAATTCAGATAACCCAAAATTGTCTGTGAACATAAACAGTTGTGTCAAATGTAAGTTAAGTAATACCTTCTGATAAATAGTTCAGAGTCTGCAAACTTCTGGGCCAGACTTCATCGCTACTGGATCAAAAGTCATGCCTGCACACAGAGGATGGTAATTGAATATCCTAACACAAATTAGGGGTTTGGAAGAAATGTACTCTTTAATTGTGCACCTTATCTATTCTGCGGTTTCTAAACTGTAACCCACTAACTGCAGAGTTCTTAGTCTACTTAAACATGCAATTTAAAATCCATTATCCAGCAGTATAATTCGCAAAGACTGTATAAAGACTAGTTATGCAATAGCAACATCAGGAATATAGTCATAGTTTAAGATAGGTCACTTGGTCTCCTCTTCAGTCTGCAAAACAATGTTTTGCTCTCTGTAAGCTTCCTAAGAAGAAACATTACTGATAAATGCTGACTGAAATAAAATGTCTCATTTTTTTTCCCCCTTTGCAGGAAATCAGGATTTATCAAATCACTTACTGGCAGAATGGTTAAAAACATAAACATAAACAGAGATAAACGCACCTGCATGCCATTCTCAGTTTGGCTACTTAGCAGCAGTGAGACTTCAGGCTAGTTGCTTACTGTCTTGAATCTCAGTTTAATCATCAGTAAAATGGGGATACTAAAACCTTTATCTGGACGGGAGTGCAGTTCAGTCGTAGAACACTCACCTAGCATGTGCAAAGCCCTGGGTTCAATCCCCAGGGCCACAAAACAAACAAATACCTTTATTCAATGGATTAAGAAAGAATTTAAACCGGGCGTGGTGGTGCATGCCTGTAATCCAAGCGACTTGGGAGGCTGAGTCAGGAGGATCGCGAGTTCAAAGCCAGCCTCAGCATCTTAGCGAGGCCCTAAGCAACTCAGTGAGACCCTGTCTCTATATAAAATACAAAATAGGGGTGGGGATGTGGCTCAGTGGTGAAGTGCCCCTGAGTTCAATCCCTGGTTCCAAAAAAAAAAAAAAAGAAAATATGGTATATCTATACAATGAACTTGTTATTGTTATTCAGCCATCAAAAGAAGTGAAGCACTGATACATGCTACAAATGTGTCTACCTTGAAAACATTATACTTTGTGAAAGAAGCCAGTCACAACAGACTAAATGTTGTATGATTCTACTTATATGAAATGACCAGCAAAGGCAAATCAGTAGGCAGAAAGCATATTGATAGTTGCCTGAGACTGAAAGTGAAAGTGAGGATTGACTGCTAATAGGGAACTTTCTCAGGTGTGGAAATGTTCTAAAACTGCATTGTGACAATGATTGCACAACACTATAAATTAACTAAAAATCATTAGCCATACACTTATAATAAGTGAAGTTTTATGATATGTAAAATGTATTTCAATAAAATTGTTAAAAAAAAAGTTTCATGGGTTGTGGTTCAGTGGTAGAATGCTCACTTAGCACATGTGTGAGGCACTAGGTTCGATCCTCAGCACCACATAAAAATAAAATTATTGTGTCCATCTACAACTAAAAATATATACATATATATTTTTTAAAGTTTCAGGCTGGGGGACATAGCTCAGTTCGTAGAGTGCTTGCCTTGCAAGCACAAGGCCCTGGGTTCAATCCCCAGCACCGCAAAAAAAAAAAAAAAAAAAAAAAAAGACTTTCCAAGGGCCTGGGGATATAGCTCAGTTGGTAGAGTGCCTGCCTTGCAAGCACAAGGCTCTGGGTTCAATCCCCAGCGGCGCACACACACACACAAAAAAAGTTTCATGAATAAGGGTCCCTGAGTATCACTTTTCCTCCCCCCTTACAAAATATAGAGCACATAATAACACTGGGAACTATAGAGAGAAGTGAACCTCTGTTATCTGACCTCTAAAAGCAAAGAAAATCTCCCCCAGCCTCCTAAAATGAACTTTTTTATTGATGCCTTTAAAAAAATTATTGCCTTATAATTGATAACATTGCAAGCACACACCTGTAATCCCAGCTACCAGGTAGGCTGAGGAAAATGAGTCGCCAAGCTTGAGGTCAGCCATTGCAACTTGAAAAGACCCTGTCTCAAAAGAAAAACAAAAAAGGAGGGGGAGGTGCTGGGTACAGAGATCAGTGGTAGAGCAACCCTGAGTTCAAATCCCAGTACTGAAAAAATAAAAGATGGTATTATATTGCTTAACTGATGTTTTCTTAACGAAAATATTAAATAATGACTTATCTTTGAATTCATGACATCTGGATTCCATGCAATAGAGTGATTGAACTGAAAAACACTACAGTACCCAGATAATCCCCCCCAAATGCATCCTCTATCATTGTACTTGTCACACTCTCTTGTGACATGTCAACCAGGCATCAGCCCTCACATCCTTATCACATGGCATAAAGACATCTCAGATTTGTTGAATGACTGTGTTCATGGGCTTGATCTGATCTCATTCACCACATGTAAGACTCTGAAAAAGCATGACCAAAGGGTATCTCTTTCTCTTCTTGGAACACAACAGCCTTTAATTATATAGTATCTGGTGTTGAGCATATTAGTTTCATGCATGTGAATTTCATCTACCCAGTGGTGGTATGAGCATCCCAATATAAGGATTGTCTAAATCTCATAAATGTTTTTGCCTTCCCTGCAGTGCTGGTGGCATGGCATATACTTAGTGATCAATTGCCTAAAAGGTTTTTTTTACACTACATAAAGAAATATGATCATATTCCTGCCAGTCTGACTCCCCAAGAACCTTGGGAAGGAGGTGCTTTAATTCCTTAGGATATTGTAACAGTTCAAAGTCCTGAGAGTACCTTCCTCCACAAATACTGATTATTTATGCAACTTTTGTCTGCTGATTCAGAGTCAGCCCTATGGTGAAAAAACTACAAACTACAGAGCAGATGGTCTGAGGCACCGCCACTGCTATCAGTGCACTGCCCACAGCCCCTCTGATGGTTTTTTGTTTTTTGTTTTTGTTTTTGTTTTGTTTTGTTTTGTTTTGTTTTTGTTTTTGTTTTTGTTTTAAATCAGTTCTGGGACCTATTCCAGCTTCTGTTTGCTTTCCCTCTTATAAAGCTGCTTTGCTATTATTTCTGGGAACCCAAAATTGCCCCCAGAGGAACCACAGTCATTGCCTGACTGATGCCTCCTTTGCCTCAAGGTTAGAAGCCTTGAGGAGTAACTTAGGTCCCAGAGGTCCCACAAGATTAGGCTAGGCCAGGACTTCATCTGAAACTGCATCCTTGTTTGGCTTCTTTCTTTGTCGCTTGTCCTACTCCCCCATTCTTTTTTTTTCTTTTTTTCTTTTAAGCAGCTAGTGAGGCAATTAAGATATAAATTTAATAGTGTTTGAGTTTTAGCAATAAAATAGTGGGGAAAACATTTTGTGTTCCATGATTTTAAATTTTGAAGTATTATTCTTAAAACTCACTATGAACTTTATAAACCATCAACAAGATTAGAACAGAGGAATCTTTCTGCCCTGCCCTTTAGGAGCACATGTTTGCTCTGCACTAAGCAGGATGACAGGAAAAAGGAAATGAACAAACAGCAAGAACTGACCAACCATTTCATAATCAATTCTAATTATTTGTAGGTGACATTTTTGACAACATCTGTTTTTTGTTGAGAACCTCAGTGGAACTATAGTTTTTAGAACTATAAAGACAATGTAGGGCTGGGGTTTGTGACTCAGTGGTTGAGCCGAGCATGGGTGAGACACTGGATTCAATCCTCAGCACTGCATATAAATAAGAAGAAAATAAATGTCCATCAACAAGTGAAAAAAATATTTTTAAAAAAGACAACGCAAAACAAATTGATGAATCCCCTTGTACTTCTGGCATACGACTTGATAAAAGATAGATATATCATCACTCAATATATGATCACACGATAGAAATGCATCCTCTAACAGGCCTCAATTCTTGCTACATCCTTTGTAATACTCTGGAATCTCAAAAAATATAATGAATGGCGCAGCTACACAAGGCAGCACACTTCTGCCATCAGTCTCACAAATTTGTATTGTTCTTTAAAGTTCTTGGGTGTGATAGATGATAGTGTGGGTAGTTAAAAAAGCAAAAGTCTTTAAATTAGTCAGCCCTGGGAATGACTTCATGATCTTCTCCTTCTTTAATTGCCTTAAGCAACTTGCTTAATCTTCCTGAGATTCTATTTCCTCAATAAGACTGTTGTAAAGAAATGAAAGAGATAATATGTATCTATCTGGTCAGGCAACTGTTTGAGATGTTGATCTTTGTCTTTCTCCTGCTCTTGTAAGTATTTTTGCCTCACCCACCCAAGAAAAAGTAGCCAAATCTGCTTCCAGGAGTGTTTAATGACTTTAATGCTATAGGTCAAAATTAAAAGTTGATCTGAGGTGTGGAGGAGCAGCTCAGTAGTGAAGGGAATGCTTAGCATGCACGAGGTTCTACCTCCTGAATTAAAAAAAAAAAAAAAAAAAAGTTGCCTGACAACCAGGAAACAACACTTCATCCAGTCTTGAAAGTAATACTTCTGAATTGTCCCAGGTAGTAAGGAATACCAAAGACTGGGAGAAACACCAAGGCCAACACTGGAGAAAAAACGATGTGGGAAGCATGTCCCCATGTTTAGAGGAATTCATTTATGGGTTTCAAGAGAATCAGGAACATGGACTCTATAACGTCCTCCACACAGTAGTTGGGTCACAGTATGCTACATGTCAGGGGGCAAGACAGGTTGGCCACTAGACTTCAAGGCCACCTATTTTAGTATGGATCAACCTTTGCTCAGAAGTAGTAGAATCATCCACTTCAAAGGACAATACCATCTATAGACACAGTAGAGACGAGCTCCTCCCCTGGATGCCACGCCTGGGGGACCCTACTCTGGCCCTTTTTGGGCTATGCCTCTCTCTATAGGGAAGAAGGTCTGCAAGTGACAAATATATCTGCGGCCTACAGACTTTCTAGACTGTGTTCCACATAGCTGAGACCCCAGAATTATTAGCCTAAATGAACCTGAATTTCGAGAGCCTAAGCCAGTCTCTTTTCAGTTTCCATTTGCCCAAAGGCAGTATGCCCCCTGTGTACATATCCTCACCTGAAAAATAGTTAAAAAGTGACTTTGGGGCAGGGGTGGGGGGTTCAGTGAACAGAGCCTGGATGTGCAAACTGGACTATAAGCACACATATATGTAATTTCCCTTATTGTACAAGACAGAGCTAGTGTGGCAAGAGGGAGAGGGGAGATGTAAAGCAGGGGGAAAACACCAAATATAAAAGGAAAAGCATTTCCCTCTATACTTAGACTGTTCTCAACACTTCTGACACCGAATGAGTGGGAATTTTCTCCATAACAAGCAATTCTCCAACTCTCTGTGAACACCTACTGGTTCCTACGGTTTAACTTAATTCTGACACAAACTACTAGGAGTTAGTGCAAACTCCACTGGTTAAGATCTCATTCCCACAAGACTGCCCCACCTCAAACAACAATCCCAAGTCCAGGTGCTTACCCATAATTCTGACAGACTAGCTCTAAGTGGGAGGCTCCCAAGACCTGCTCTTCAGATTCAATCATTTGTGAGACTGGCTCACAGAACTCAGAGAAGCACATTGCTCACATCTCCCTGTTTATCATAAAGGCTACAACTCAGGAACAGCCAAAGTGAAGAGGAGCACTTATAGCTCCTTGGGGCTGTGGGTCAGAACCAGAGCCACTGAGCAGCATGTGCTTTTACTTTCTTCTTGTTCCCACAACCAATCAAGATCTAGCCCTTGAACAATGTGGTCAATGACTCTTGGGTTTTCAGTCTGAACACAACCCTTGGATTCTGGGGACTCTGACAATCTACCCTTTCTCATCCCTATAGAATTTTAAGTTTCAGTAAAAAATAACCAGAAAAAAGACAAAAAATTTAAATCTATTTCCATTGCAAATAAAAACCAAAAAACAAAACAATTAAAATCTTCTGAAACTCTCTGATTATCAGACTAGAAACAAGTATTTCTCACTAAAGGTTACATTTTTTGTTTGTTTATTAAATTATTCTTTTATTTGGGGGCATTTAGTTGTAAAGGTTATGTTTGATAATGCCTAGTCACAATGAATATATCTGTTGTGTGGTGGGTCATTTGGAATTACACAGTTGGATCTCTCAGCTTAAAAAAAAATTATTCACCACTGAATTGAACTTCCCATTGTAAACATTCAGCCTAATGGGATAATTGTGTTATTAAAAAGAAATAAAGATTGTTTTGTCTTTGACTGGCACATTGTACTCGTAGTACTTTTAATTTTTTCCTGTTTGGTAACAGTATAAACTGGAAGTACAGGTTGAACCACTTTGCTGACACTTGGAAAGTTGATGATAGGAGGCAGAAAGACTTGTCACAGCTGATTTCATGTTACAGAATGTTAATAGACCCCGCCTAACTGCCCTTGCAGTGGTTCAGGAAGTTAAAAAGGAATCTTCAAGGGTATGCAGGAAGAACATTTTTTTTTGAACCAGGGATTGAACTCAAGGACACTCGGCCACTAAGTCACATCCCCAGCCCACTGAGTTGCTTAGGGCCTCGCTAAGTTGCTGAGGCTGGCTTTGAACTCGCGATCCTCCTGACTCAGCCTCCCAAGTCGTTTGGATTACAGGCGTGCGCCACCACGCCCGGCAAGAACATTTTTGCATGGGAGAATTACTAACACAAAGTTTCTTTGAAAATTGTATTGATAGTCCAGATTTCAATATATGCCAACAGACCAAAATTATTTATTTTTTCTCCCCTTGTCTATTGAACTTCCAGGTTTACTTGAACCTGGAAAAAGCTTGAATTCTGAAATCAGTCAGCCTGGCTTCAAATCCCAACTTGACATCTCGGGCAGTTATTTCACTTTTCTTATATGTAAAGAGGGAATATAACAGCATTCAAAGGGATATTTTATTAGGATTAAATGAAATGACCAACTTCTAAGTATAGTGACTGACTAGTGGCAAGTACTAAAGAATTATTTTGCTGCTTTAGTTTTATTAAAATAAGATTAAAAACCAAAACTTCATGGCTGTGTGCAGTGGGACACACTTGTAATCCCAGGGGTATAGGAGCTGGAGGCAGGAGGATTGCAAGTTCAAAGCCAGCCTAAGCAACTTAGCGAGGCCATAAGTAACTTAGCAAGACCCTATCTAAAATAAAACATAAAAGGGCTAGGGATGAGGCTCAGTGTTTGAGCACCTCTGGGTTCAATCCCAAGTATATATAAAAAAAAAAGATTTATAGACATATGAAACAAAAATAATTTTTATTTTTATTTAAAAACCAAATTATCATAAATCATATTATGAGAAAACATTCAATGAAATTGTCAAAAACATCCTGAAGTTGGGCTGGCATTGTGGCTCAGTGGTAGAGAGCTTGCCTGGCATGTGTGAGGCACTGGGTTCAATCCTCACCACCACATATTAATAAATAAATTAATTAAATAAAGGTATTGTGTCCATCTACAACTAAAAAAACATTTTAAAAAATCCTGAAGTTATATTATTTCATATGCTTTTATCTGATCCAAATGCCTAGGAGTTTGACCCAACCCAGGTTGATCTCATGTTCCATGGAGCCCTCTGGTCTGGTTCTGTACCTAAGGGAGGTTTGATCTGAAAAGTCTGATCCTGTCTACTATTTCAGAGGGATTAAAAACCTTGACTTGACTTAGAATTTGATCTAACCCCTCTAGAAATCCTTCAATGAGAATGACCGGAGATAAGTAAAAATCAGACCTGTCACCAAGGTCTAGGTCAAAATCAGAATTTTTCACTTTGATGCACTCTACCTTTATTATTATTGTTATTATTATTTCTTTTTGGTACTGGGAATTGAACCCAGGGGTGCTCTACCACTGAGATACATCCCCAGTCCCTTTTATTTTTTATTTTGAGATAAAGGATCACTAAGTTGCTACACATCTAATGAAACTATTAACCATGACCTCAAACTTGCTGTTCTCCTGCTCTCAGCCTCCCGAGTTTGCTAGGATTAAAGGCATGTGCCATCATTTCTGGCTATCTTTTCTTTTCTTTTTTTTTTTTTTTTTTTTCAGAACCAGGGATTGAACACTCAGTGGCCACTGAGCCACATCCCCAGCCCTATTTTGTATTTTATTTAGAGACAGGGTCTCACTGAGTTGCTTAGGGCCTCGCTAAGTTGCTGAGGCTGGCTTTGAACTCGCGATCCTCCTGACTCAGCCTCCCAAGTCGCTTGGATTACAGACGTGCGCCACCACGCCCGGCTTCTGGCTATCTTTAATATTAAAAGAAAACTAAAGTAAACGCAAGGTACAGCAGACAGTAACACATAATATTCCATTTTCTCTTATAAACTGCCCAGCCTATTGAAGTTAGTTGGGATTGTGTGACTAGTTCTGGTCAATGAGCTATGAGAGGAGTTGAAGTGTGTCAGTTCCAGGTTTCGGCAAATTAAAAGCCTGATTCTTTAGACTTCCTTCTTTTGCCACTCTACTCAAGTGACTTCATGCGTCCCTGAGCAGCAGTACGGAACAAGACCACTGCCTGCCTTTCTGGAACAATGTATGAAAGTGAGGAATGGGCTGGGCGCAGTGGCCCACGCCTGTAATCCCAGTGGCTCAGAGGCTGAGGTAGGAGGATCTCGAGTTCAAAGCCAGCCTCAGCAAGGGCAAGGTGCTAAGCAACTCAGTGAGACCCTGTCTCTAAATAAAATACAAAATAGGGCTGGGGATGTGGCTCAGTGGTGGAGTGCCCCTGGGTTCAATCCCCAGTACCAAAAAAAACAAAAAAAAGTCTCAGCCAGGCTTGGTAGTACACACCTGGAATCTCAGTGGCTTGGAAGGCTGAGGCAGGAGGATCCCAAGTTCAAAGCCAGCCTCAGCAACTTAGCGAGGCCCTAAGCAACTCAGTGAGACCCTGTCTCTAAATAAAATACAAAATAGGGCTGGGGATGTGGCTCAGTGGCCAAGTGCCCCTTAGGTCAATCCCCAGTTCCAAAAAAAAAGAAAGTGAGGAATGAATTTTTGTCATGCTAAGTCACTGAGGTTTGAGAGTTGTTTGTCACTATACCTTAATTTAGTCTGTTCTAATTTATAGCAGTTCCCTAAACATAAGGCTCAAACATGAGTTTCATTGCTTAAAAATCGAATGAATTTGGGGAAGTTATTTAACCTATTTTTGTTCCATTTCCTCAAATATAAAGTGAGGACTATAACTTCCGTGGTTGACTGTGAGATTACATAACATAGTATATGTTCTTAGCACAGTTGTAAATTGTTTGGCACATAGAAAAAACTCAATACTCAGTAATACTAACTGTATTATTATTCCCAGGCCACTACAACCCAGAGGAATTAAGAAGTGTTTTCTCTGGGTTTCTACAGCACTTCACATTACCACCTACTGACTGGCACCATATTTATTTGTATCCATGTCTATATACCCCATTAACTTCTGAATAACTAGAAGTCAGTCAACGGCATTATCTGATTTTATTCGCAGTCCAGTCTCAGAACCTAGAATACTGTTTGCAATAATAGGTGCTCCATAAATATTTGTATTAAAGATAAGAAAAACAAATGAAGTATTTTTACTACACTCACAAACCCCTCAACATCCGTTATCAGATGTGTATCGTTTTTCCCTACATACCAACTAAACAATTCCAGTACAGATACCAACTGGGTGTCCTCTAATTGAATTTGACTTGGACACTATCTATTTGGAGATAGCATCAGAACCAAGTTTGAGGTCTTAAGTTCATAAGGCTGTTGTCACCTAGACTTCTAACCCACTGGCTATAAATCAGGGATTCCCATGAGTGCCTCCTCAGGTTCACAGAACCCAGAGAAACTTTCCTTACATTTCCCCGTTGATCACAAAGTATGTAGTTGAACCGTTGGGGAAGTTATTTAACCTTTTTTGTTCCATTTGTTCTTCCAGTGGAAGAGGGGCATAGGGCAAGGTATGTGGGAAGGGACACAGAACTTCCATGCCCTCTGTGGGAGCATCACCCACTGTTCAGCTCTCCAGAAGCTCTGAACCCAGTTCTTTTGGGGTTTTATGGAGGCTTCATTACATAGGCATGATTGATTAAATTTTTGGCAATGGGTGATTAACTCAACCCTCAGCTCCACTCCCCTCCTGGGAGGGTGGGAGGTAGGGCTGAAAGTCCTAATCTTCTAGTCATGTCTTGGTCTTTCTGATGACCAGTCCCATCCCAATGCTATTTAGGGGACCCCTGCCAACAGTCATGTCATTAATATATAAAAGACACTCATTGCTGGGCCACAGTGGCCCATGCCTGTAATCCCAGCACATGGGAGACTGAGACAGGAGGATTGCATGTTCAAAGCCAACCTCAGCAATTTAGCAAGGCCCAAAGCACCTCAGCGAGACCCTGTCTCTAAACAAAAATACAAAATAGGGCTGGGGATGTGGCTCAGTGGTGGAGTGCCCCTGAGTTCAATCCCCAGTACCAAAAAAAAAAAAAAAAAAAAAGACACTCATTGCTTCTGAGATTTCAAGACTTTTCAGGACTGTACGCCAGGAAAGAAGGATGAAAATCAAATGTACACATATATGTTATTATATCTCACAATATCACAATTTATTAAGTAAAAATCATGATATGCTCAGCAGAGTCAGTCCTCAATAGACTTTTATTGATTGAATGAATAGAGCAATGAATAAATCAACAAATGAATACATGCTTATAGCTTGTCTTTCCCCATAAGTAAATTAACTTTTAAGAAAGGAAACCCTTTTAACTTTGTGCCTATATACTCCCATTGTATTCCTTTTGTGGCTACCTCTGAGTTCTTCTCTTATGGCAGAATGGCTACTTATTTCATTTACATTTGTGTTCTCTTCCTTAGCATACTTACAGATAACATTCAAGAGTTGCCTTGCAACCAGGAAGGGCCGGGTGACTAGCTCTCACCAATGGAAAGTAAGCAGAACTGATGTGCTCTCTTCAGGCCCAGGCCATAAAACACCGCCCTGGAAATCCTCCCTCATTTGTTATCCCTTTGATGAGATGCTAAGGAACAAGTGGAGGATTCCAAGCCCCAAAGACATTGAAGCCACCAGATGAAAGATACTTAGCTCCTGAGTCCCTGAGTGACTGAGGAGCTAACGGTCACCCACTTCACCCCCACCTAATTCATACTGGACTGTGACATGACCAAGAAATAATTACTGTGAGCCATTGCGGTGGTGCAGGCCTGCCATCCCAGCTACTCGGTAGGCTGAGCAGGAGGATCTCAAGTTCAAAGCCTACCTGGACAACTTTTGAGACTCTCAAAATCAAAAATAAAAAAGGGTTGGATATATAGTTTACTGATAAAATGTCTCTGGATTCAATCCCCAGTACAGGAGAGAGAGAGAGAGAAAGAGAGAGAGAGAGAGAGAGAGAGAGAGAGAGAGAGAGAGAGAGAGAGATAAAAGAATTGTTGTGTTTAACCATTGAGAGTTTGGATTGTTAATTCTATTCAGAGCCTTATCTTCACCCTGAACAATTTAAGGATGGAATAAAAAGGACTTAAACAACTTGGGATACCCCAGTCATCTCTCTCAGTTCATAAAGATTTGGAAGGAGCAGGTCCTTGTGTGTGCATGCTGACCACTGGGCTCCTAGATGTCCACGCTTCCTTCCTGACACAGATCTAACCTGGGACTTGGCTACTGCTTTCAATGGGAGGACCAAGGAGTAGTAGTTAGCTAGACCTATGAGGAGGCCTGGCCTGTAACAGGCACTACTTCCTGAGTCTGAGTTTCAATTCTGCTTGCACAGCTTAGTCCTGATTTGGGGGTTTTTAGCTTAATTATACCTAATTATACCAGGAGTTCCTAAGAATGAGACCTTGCTTTGCTTTTGTGGGTCCTGTTCTGGAGCTAAAACTCCTACTACAGATGTTCATTCATATTAATTAACCATGGTAAGCATCCTAGAATCAGTTTTCTGTTTGGAGTCATGAGTCTTCATACTTTGCCCCCCACACTCATGCTGTACCCTTGTGCCCTAGTTGGCAGATCAACCATGTGCTTCAACTATGTCCATTTTCCCTGAAGCTCATTAAGGCCCCTCTACCCTGCTGAGTTGCCAGAACTTTTACTTGCATTTGGGCCCATGACTACCTTGTACCACCTAGAATGGGTGGGTCTGAAGCCAGATGTCCTCCTGACCTTCCTCTGCAGCCTTAGAGTAAGCAGTGATACCTCACAGAGGATTTCTGACATAGCAAAGTTGAAAGGTCATCTGGAGTTTTTCCGCTCTATGGGTATTTAGCATTGTAATGAATGCTTTTTCTTTTTATATGTATGTTTTAATTATAGAGAATCACAAATAAGTTAATGGTTTTAGGGCCTTATATTTTTATGCAACATGGATTATATGGCACTGTATTGAGTGCATGCTTAGCATGTACACATTGTTTTATTGTGCTAAATCAAACCTACCCATATCTTAAAGTTTTGATGACTCAATATGCAGGTTTACAAAGGTCCCAGCCAGTTGCCCTACTATAAAGTCACCACGTAAGCAAGCTTTAATATTTCTTCTTTCTTTAATCTCACTCTTGTCCTACAGTCCTTCAAAATGTGCCTTGATTTCATTAGCTGACCCGTACTTTTGCTGTCCAGCTAAATAGAACTAGTATTTCTAAACAATGGCTTCTATTATTCAGTTTAAAGACAGAACATAAAAATCAAACCTGTTGCTTTTAGGGACATGTTGTCAGTTGTCAATTCTCAGGAAAACAGGTGCTATGAGCAGTCTGTCCTACACTCCTGGTAGCAATAATGACAATAAAAACCTCACCTCTCAAATATCCTGGAAACACCCAGTTGCCATCCTGGAAGGGCAAAGCATTGCATCTGCACTCAGGTATTATCATCCACACGAAGAGTCCCGTAAAGGGAGCTAACACAGGTGCCAGGCACTGCACTGTAGATTTTATGTACTTACTTAATCATGACAGCATTTTTACAAGGTAGGTATTATTATTTTCACCCCGTTTTACTGATAAGGCTTATATAACTTGACCAATGTCACAGAATCAGGATGGATTCATCTGCAAGTAATAAAAACTTACAAAGAATACCTTATACCAGAGCTTCTCAAAATTTAATGTGTATTAAGAATCACTTGAGAATCTTGTTAAACCTCATACTCTAATTCATTATGGAAGAAGAGGGAGGAAGTTCTGCATTATAAGCAACCAAATGATGCCCATGCTAGACTGCAGACCATACTTTGAGTAGCAACTCTTAAGCCACAAGAATACTTATTGCCTGCCTAATGAGAGGTTTGAAAGTAAGTGGTTCCAGGGTTGATTCAGCAGGTATACAATTTCCTTTGGGACACAGACTCTTTTCATCTTTTTGATGTGTCATCATAAGCAAGCTTACTTTTTCATCTTAGGCTATTTCCTCATGGTCACAAGATGGCCACCTCTGCTCCAAGCATCACATATGGATGTGGCTACAAACATGATTTATTCCCTGAGATTGGACACATTGTGAAAGAAAGAAAGAAAGAAAGAAAGAAAGAAAGAAAGAAAGAAAGAAAGAAAGAAAGAAAG
>JAJEJO010000922.1:145702-160494 GCA_020662805.1 Glaucomys volans
AAGAAAGAAAGAAAGAAAGAAAGAAAGAAAGAAAGAAAGAAAGAAAGGTGTGAGGTTGGATACAAATGGGGGTGGGAGAAGTGAAGGGTTAAAAAGCTCATGGGTGAGCATTATATAGTGTTGACCAGTGCTAAGAAATAGTATAGCCAGGATTAAAATCAATCTGTGTCCAAAGTTGCATCACCTCCCTTATGTTGAATGAACCACAGGGGACGTGACTTGGAATAATCTCAGAAGGCAAGTTTAGAATATGACTGTTCTAAACATACTCTGCTGACTTGCACTATGCCAGCCTGAGGAATGAATGAACTATAAAAAAGGGAATGGATCTGTTTGGAGCCTAAAGGTGAAAAGCCAAATAAGTATTGTCTAGTTACAAAGATTCTTCTTTGGGCTGGGGTTGTGGCTCAGTGGTAGAGCACTTACCTAGCATGTGTAAGGCACTGGGTTTGATTCTCAGTACCACATATAAATAAATAAAGGAAAAGGTCTATCAACAACTACAAAATATTAAAAAAAAAGATTCTTCTTCAGCAGACAGCTATTCTTATATGGAACAGAAATTATTCATCTGGTTTATCTACACCCATAAAAATATCCCTTAAAAAGTTTATCTTGACTTCACGCTTACCAGGAAAATCTCTTATTCTTCATTTGATTGACCAAGTAATTAGATACCAGAAAAGGAGGATGCATTCTCTGGTTAGTCTACCAGAGAAGATTTTGTTTCTCTAAGAGAAAGTAGTTCCTATTGGAAAGAAACATTTGGACAGAGAGAACTCAGAGACATATCTATGTCCAAACTGAAATTTAATATGCTATAAAAGTAGAATCACAAATCATCGTGAAAGGAACAGACTGTTTAGGAGATGTTGGGAAAACTGGTTTGTTAAATGGAAGAAATAAAATATAATCCATATCCAACATCACATACAGAATCTAGATCATTAAAAAACCTAAATGTGAATAGTAAAGCTATAAAGTTAACAGATAAAAACACAGACGAGTCAGGGACAATGACCTGCACTGGTAGTCCCCAGAACTCTCAAAGCTGAGGTAGGAGGACCACTTGAGACCAGAAGCTCAAGATCAGCCCAGTCAACATAGTGAGACCTCATATCAAATGTGTGTATGTGTGTGTGTGTGTGTGTGTGTGAGAGAGAGAGAGAGAGAGAGAGAGAGAGACAGAGAGAGAGAGATTTAGAAGTAAAGAATACATTTTTCAATAATAGTTCAAAAACACAGTATCAGTTTTCGTGGATTAGACTGACGCTCAGGGAATATATAAGAGGATATTCACTGAAGCACTGTTTATGGTTCTGGGGAGTTGAAAGCAACTTGGGCGACCATTACTGAGAGAATAAATAGGTTGAATGCAGTGAATTAAATTTCACCATAAAAACAAGAATAGCTCCTTATAATGCAGTCCTGAGTGACAAAAGATACGTAACACAATCGTGTTCATGTATACCAAACATACTACCACATGAAATACCACAGTTTTCATAATATGTTCAAATAAAAACACATACATTAAATGTGTTAAATTGTCTTTAGGAGTATGGGAATGGAAGCGGGATATGGTGATAAAAGGGAATGCTGGGAGTGGTGGCTAACACCTGTAATCCCTGAGGCAGGAGGATTGAAAGTTTGAAGCCAGGCTCAGCAACTTGGTGAGGCCCTAAGAAACTTAGGGAGACCCTGTCTCAAAAAAAAAAAAAAAAAAAAAAAAAAAAAAAAGGCTGAGGATGTGGTTCAGTGGTATAGCACCTTTGGCTTCAATCCCTAGTACCAAAAACAAACAACAACGACAAAGGGAACTGATGGATGGATGGTGGGTAGGTAGATTAACAGGACAGAGGGGTCCTGGTGGGACCAACAATGACAACATGTCAGTAATTGAAAAATGTCATTATTCAACCCTCTGCACCTAAGACCCAAATGTATTGCTATAGGTTAACACATGCAAGCATGCACATATGCAGATATATTTATCTATATACATATAGGTACCTATATAAATTTTAAATTAAATAATGAATACGTGAAAATTCTTGTTCATTTGTTAGTTTTCTTGAGATTTGACAGTTCTCCTGAAAAAAATTGAATCTCAGGGCCTGCAATGCTGAGTCAGAGCCTGGGTCTGGACACTTTGATAAGCCTGCCTCCCTGAGCCCCAGAAATCCTAGTCTGTAAACATCATGTCTCTTTCTGCATACAACCATAAGTTTGGGAGATTTGGGTTATTAAAGCTGGATTCCATCTTTCTGTTAGTTAGAATACATCCTTTCCTTCAGACAAGAAGTTATACATTTTTCTTTGTCTAAGTTCCTTGGGAAGAGTTAGGCAGTTATTCAACCATAGATGAATTTCTCATTTGCACTAATTGTTTTCATATTGATGCTATTACTACTGTACATAATTTTCTTGGACAATGGAGTTTTGATGGAATAAAAGTAAATATATCCTTTTTTGTGTTTTAGAAATAGCCCCTGACATTTGAGGGATAACATTTAAGGTGATGATACTATAAATGGAAGAACAGCACTTCATATGGGGGGAAGTGTATTCAAAAATGGAAACGAATGTTTGCACAGAAAGTCAACTGTTTTTTTTAAATTAACCTTGATGCTAGAATTTAACTCTTTTCTTCCAAGGACATTAAATAGGTTAATTTCTAGCCATTTGGAATCAAAGAGCAATAGAGATAAAATCATGATTATTCATAGGTCAGCTTGAATTTCAAAATTCCATAATCTAAAGTGCTAGGCAAAAAGTTAAGATAAATCCTTTGGGGCCTGGCATTTTATGCAGGCAAGTTATAAGATGTATAATCAATATATTTAAGAAAAACAGCTGCACACATGAAGAAACAGTTAAAATATCTCCTGATATAAAAATCCAAATAAATTTAAAGATACTTTCATAATACCAATAGGGAACTTAGAAAAGCTAAAAATGTGTCCTAATTATGTGCTTTTACAGCTCCAGACCAGCTCTAAAGGAACATTATGACTCTGTGGCTTTATGCTTTCCTCCTTTTAAAATGCCATTTATATGCATCCAGGTGTAGCTCACTATGAGTGACCGGTGTTCCAGTTTGCCTCTAAGCTATATTAGCTGGGAATGAACTTTGCAGAGGACAGATACTCCAGGCCCTTATCTCTCATAAGATATAAGGCCCAAGGCAATATTGGAACAAATTCTAATTGAATTCCCATGGACAAAATTCTGTAAACAATGTCACTGCTGTTCCAGAAGTGGAAAATGGAATCAATCCAATGGAAATGCCATATGAAGAAATAACTGGATAAAAGAAGTTCTTGAAGGAAGCATGTTTTCCTGGAAAACAGAAATAGGAAGTATTTGAAAATAGGATTACTAAATTGATAAGGATAGCCTAAGAAAAATGTGCTCCTTTAGGATTTTATTCAAGGTCCAAGATTTATTACATTATTTAACCAATTTCTGGGAAAAAATAATATTCCAGTCACTATCGTTTGTATCCTGGTGCTTTCCAATTTGAGAACGAAACTTGAAAAATGATAGAAAGGCATAGAGACTCAGAGGAAGCCAACTCTGGGAAGTGACTTTTTAAAGAAATTTCTGTCTTGTGCATATTATCCAGACTATAAGCAGAAAGAGCAATAAAATATAGTGACTATTTAATTTACCATCCAGATATTTTGAGAGTGAAAGAAAGCACTGTTAATACACATGCGAGGGCAATAGGTATAAACCAGGACTGTCCCAGGCAAACTGTGTATAGCTCCCCTAACTATAAACATGGTGTTATTTCAGCAACAATGGAAAGAAGCTTAGCTGACAAAATTAGAGCTTTATTCCTTTGACTTTAATCAACAAGGAGACTGAGTCAGTTTCCATAAAATTAAACTCATGAGAGAAGTAAATACTAAACTTTATCATTTATATTTCAGGATGAACAAACTTTTCTGAGTTTCTTGCCAGAGGGCAATTTAGATGGAGTCTATGCCCATTCTAAAGAACTCTGAACCACTTTTGACTGAGAGAGGAGGGAAAAGAGCACCAGATAAGGGAAGCTGGAGAGGTTCAAAGATGTCCTTGACCATTCAGTCCCACCTCCACCCAGAGGAGTATCCATATGCAACTACAGGTGGCAGCCATGCCTTCTCAGCCCAAATGATCTAAGGTAGAGAAAAGTCCCTGGTCATTTCACCATGTTTTCATGGCCCCCTACCCCACTCAAAGTGGAAACATGGGGGAAGAATTGGATGAACAACCTTCAGTTAACCCTACAAAGCATCCTATCTCAAGGAAAAGATTAAGGCATTGTTTTGCATTTCTTGCCTTTGAGCAATTTATATCTCAGATTTAATCACTATTTAAAATGAATCCATAGTTTCAAAAACAACCACAAAATAAATAAATGAATAAATTAAAGTCTGTAGGCTATCATTTGGGCCATTTTTGAATAGTAATTTACATCAACCCCATCCTTGGTTTTCACAACAACAGGTTGCATAAGCAAGGTAATAGCCAGTGACCATTCACTTTTTATGAATGCATAAGTGAACTGGAGGCTTCTCTGGAGAAGATTACAGGTTTTATGTAAAGCTACTTTCAGAAATAAGGTCTTGGAATAGAAACTTACAATCTGAGCAGAAATCAGATGGCTCCAGGATTCCTGTACCAAGGTATCCTTGTCCAAAGTTCTGCTAGAGCAAATGCGCCATGCACAAAAAGATTAAGAATAAGGACCCAATCTGTTGTTAACCCCAGCAAGATTTTGTTTCTGAAGCAGTGTGTCCAATAGAACCTTCTGCAGTTATGGAAATGTCCTGTATCTTGGCTAATAGCTGTCCAACATGGTAGCTATTAGCCAAGTATGGCTACTGGTTACCAGCAACAGAGAAACTAATTCTTGATTTTATTTTGTTTTAATTAATTTAAATTCAAATAGCCACAAGTGACTAATGGCTACCTGATTGGACGACTCAAGTCTAAATGTTAAACCAACCGAAAGAAAGCAATTCAGAAGTTACCTTTGTATTCAGCAAGGAAATTGATGACATTTGATAACTTTATGAAAAACTATATA
Organism: Glaucomys volans; assembly: GCA_020662805.1. Lineage (NCBI taxonomy): Eukaryota > Metazoa > Chordata > Mammalia > Rodentia > Sciuridae > Glaucomys > Glaucomys volans. The sequence continues at coordinate 150,783 of JAJEJO010000922.1, forward strand.
AGTTCTCTCAAGTGTTCACATTGGCCTTCTAGATCCATCATGATCTGGCCCCTAACTCTCCCCACCTTTACTCATTACTGTCTGGGATCTCAGCTTCTACTTCTATGCCCTTACTTAGCTCCAGTTCCAGATCTCTTGCAGTATTCCTGCCTCAAGGCTTTTGCATTTGCTGGAGGGGGTGGTATTTTGTTGTTGTTTCCTTTTGTTTTGATTTTTGTTTTTTTGCCTAGACCTATTTTTCTAACTATTTGCATGGCTTATTCCCTCACTTTCTTTCTTTCTTTTTCTTTTTTTTTTGGTACTGGGGGTTGAACCCAGGGGCACTCGACCACTGAGTCACATCCTCAGCCCTATTTTGTATTTTATTTAGAGACAGGGTCTCACTGAGTTGCTTAGGGCCTTGCTAAATTGCTGAGGCTGGCTTTGAACTTGTGATCCTCCTGTCTCAGCCTCCCAAGTGCTGGGATTACAGGCATGCACCACCGCGCCCGGCTACTTTCTTTAAATTAGTACTCAAATAATATGTCTCAGTGAGGTCTTTCCTAACAATTATATTTAGAACTGAATGTCCCCACCAGTCATACTCCTTATTTCTTCCTCAACTATATCTTTATCTCTAGTTTTTATCCCTTTCTAATATAGAAAAGTCACTTATTTTTTCTATCTCCCCATCTAGAATGGGGCAAGGATTTTCATTTGCCTTACTTCTATAGTCAGCAGTATATGCATAAATGTTTAATAACCAGTTCTTTGTGGGGTGGAGCAACACTCGGATTTGTAGCATTTGCCTATTTTTATGGTGTAAATCTTCCTACTATAGTCAATTTCAAGCTATCAACCAGAAGTCATTGAACAGAATTGGGCAGTTACATGCACAATCAGCAGTTTAAGCTAGCTTCTACATACCTCTAGCTAAAGCACTTTGAGGATGAACAGCATAAATATTGATCAAAAGAATGATTTCCTAAAGAATTATTCATTTAAGCAGGTCATCCGCTCATATTTCTGGTATACCTGAAGAAAGTTCTAAATTTCCCTGTTTCCTCTTGGCATAATGGAAATATACAGGTCAAATGGACTTTACAGGGGCCAAAAGGGACATCTGTTCATTTTGTGACTCATAGAGTATAGACAGCTCTTTCTGATTTTGTTTTTGTTTTTCCTCCTGAAGGCCCTAAATTTCAAGTGACTTAATTGGGTTTTGTTCAGGAGAAGAAAAAGGAGATTGGAGATAAAGGAGACTGCTCTATCAGGTTAAGAATTTAGATATTCTTAGCTGTTCTGGAATCAGTCCAACAGCATTACAGACTAAGTCAAACAGTAACTAACAAGGAAATGGAGTCAAAAGGTCCCCTATCCTCCAGTTACCTAGAGATGAGCCCAAATGCTCAACCTTTGAGTATATTTATCTTTTTATTTTAACCATATCATTTTCCAAGAATAAAAAAATTCCCATCAGTAACTATTGAATTTTGGAATATTGATCCTTAAAGGGAAGGAGAATTGTTTGAGAAAGTCTCTTATGTGATTAGGGTGTGCTGTATCTGGTATTCTTTATTTTCTTTCTTTCTGTCTTTTTTTTTTTTTGGTGCTGGGAATTTAATTTCAGACCTTGCACATACAAGCACTCTACCACTGAGCTGCATCCATTCTTTGCTGTCAAAACCTAACTGGACTTATAACTGGATAACAGCTAAGGAGGTCATATGGGTTAGTAGCGGGAGGGGTTCCCTGATGATTCTGCTTAAGAGGATTTTTGATGGGGACTGAAAATTTATATTTTTAGCTAATATCCTAAATGGTTCTTACATTCAACTCAAACCAGACCTTACTCACCCACCAACTGGGTTTAATCCCTCTAAACCCAGGATTGAACCTAGGGCCTCCTGCATGCAAGGCAGATGCTCTAACACTAAGCTACACCCCTAGCCTAGCAGCAGATCTTTTTTCTTGTCTTTGCTCTTGTCATTCCTCCTGATCTCACAGAGAGTTCCAATGAAACTGAATTTCTGTTGTAGAATCCAGCTAGCTCTCCCTTGTCTCCTACCCTTTGAACATCTTTCCTGGAACACCTGCTTTCTACCACCCATTTCTTAACCTAGATAATTCCCACTCCTCCTTTAGGTCTCAATTCAGATGTCCCCTCCTCCAGGAAGTATCCATTCCACCACCACCAACTATCCCTCTGCACTGCCTATGAACTTGTATGTTTTTAGTTTTGCTTTTTATATGTGCACTTAATACTGAGGACTGAACCCAGGGCCTCCTGCACACAAGGCAAATGCTCTAACACTGAGCTACACCTCCAGCCCTGTTGCAGATCTGTTTTTAATCTGGCTTTTAAATAGTCCTGACGGTCTAAGACAACAACAACATAGGTCTGTTTTTCAAGAATGATGGTAAAAAAAAAAAGTATTTTTTTCTGCAATGGCTCAGATCTCTAATCCCAGCTACTTATGAGGCTGAGGTAGGAGCATCTCTTGAAAGCAGGAGTTTGCAGCCAGCCTGGGCAACATGACTAGATCCTCTCTTAAAAACAAAAACAAAACAATGAACATATTTTCCTTTTGAAAATATTTTTATCCAATTTCTGTATTCATTAAACCTGAGGAAGCCTGATTTGGTGGCACATACCCATAGTCACCTCTACTTGAGAGGCTGAAGCAGGAAGGTCCCTTGAGTCCAGGAGTTTAAGGCCAGTCTGGGGAACGTAGAAAAACCCCAATCTCAAAAACAAATCAACACAAATAAACAAACAAAATTGATAATGACCAAGTCCTGTTTCTGAGAAAATTTGCTTAAAGTTATGAGTGTCTATCACTGGATTAACTACTTAATATCTTATAAAAACATGTGTTAAACCAAACCTGTGTCTGCTCTGTGCCATGCAGCTAGGATAAGATAAACAACAAGTAAGACATGGGCCCTGCCTGCAGGTTCCTGGAAACACAAGAAAAACACTTTTTTATAAGGTTATGATGACCTTGTAAGATCAAGTTTTTCACTATTTAAAATACATACTTTTTGGGGCTGGAGTTGTGCTTCAGTGGTAGAGTGCTTGCCTAGCTTGTGTGAGGCACTGGGTTCGATCCTCAGCACCACATAAAAATAAATAAATGTTATAAAAAATATTTTTAAAAAATTAAAAAATAAAATACATACTTTTTCTTTTCATAGTAACCAAAATAATAATCATCCAAATGCTCATAAGCAAGTAATGGACAATAAATAAGATATTCATAAAATGTAATACTATATAGTGATGAAAATGGCTAATATGAATGAATTTCACAAACATAATGTGGAGAGAGAAGCAAGATGCAAAAGAGGAAAAACTGTGCAGTTCTATTAACCTGAAGTTTAAGAAGAGACAAAACTAATACTTGTTGGTGGAAGTCAGAAAACAGTAATTCTTAGGAGCAAATATCAGGTGGACACGAACACAGGAAAGACTTTTGAGGAGCTACTAATGCAGTTTTTTGTTATTTTAGTTTGGATTGGTTTTCTGATGCTGGAAATCAAACCCAGGCCCTAAAACATGCTAAAACATGCTCTACCAAGCTCATAATGTTATTTTTTAAGCAGGTGCCAGTGACTCAAATGTGTTCGTTTGTGAAAGTTCAAAGTGTACACTTACATATGTACGCTTTCTTATCTATACCTTGCACTTAAAGAAAAAGTAAATTGAAAGAATATATTCTGTTTTATTCTCATAAGTTGTAAAATACTTCTCTCACACCTCCCTTCTTCCTGAGCTCCACCCTTTTGTTGAATTTTAAACTCATGGTTTTAAGTCTGCATCTCGTGATAGTGGGTCACCTCCCTAAATATAGTTTTATTTAAACTGATATTCCCACTCAGCTGATCCAAGTGGCTGGAAATGACCAGCTGCACTTACTGACCAGGTCATACACTAATGCCTGGACTAGGCTGGTGATATCACGTGGCCCTATCTTCAAGATCTCTGGCATGTACACCTGACATAGAATGCCTGATGTAGGTTAATGATAAACAAGAAAAAGGAGGAGATGGCTATTAATGTCAAGGCTTGTTAATGAGAAAATATAATTATATACTTTACATTTTCAGCAAAGAACTCAAGGGGATCAAGCTATAAGTTGTCATGGATGTAACATTCCTGCCAAATCACAGTTGACAAAATGTTAGTTGAATTTTTAAGAACTGGTGTCATCATGCATTTGTTGGGGAGGGTAAGAAACCTGGTTTATCATCAAAATATTCTGTAATTTGCCTTATACATAATAGGAGCTATTATTTGAACTCCACCGTTAGTCAAAAATTCTGATTCTGTTTTGCAATTGAGCAGGCTATAATTCATAAAATCATACTAAAATATAGCCAGAAAGCTCATGTGAAAATGAACTTAACAAATGGCACCTTATAAACTTGTCCGTCAAAAAGTACCTGACTATATTTACTTGCTTTGAGTGATAGACTTTTAATTTGGAGACTCTTACACATATGCAACTTTGGTTTTAAAAGCCTAGAGTAGTCTCAACATACCAATAGATAATACTGTAGTGCCCACCCATGAAAAGCATGTTGATTTTTCTGGATCAAGAGGGATATTTGGGTAATATGTGAGTCAATCTGCTATGTCTGAGAAGTTTAGAAATGGACTAGGTTTTTCCTTTCTCAGTAACATACTGATAGATACAAACAATAGCACCTATGTTTATGCCTCAACACCAAGAACAATATAACTCTAGCTTACAATAGGTTGTCTCTTTTTCTATTTTAAAACAATTCATTCATACAAAATAATATACATGTACCTACATAAAATCTCTATAAGATTATCTTACGTAGGTATCAGGTTTTATTTATTCATTTCTAGTACAGCAATATGTACTAAAGGGGAAAAATATCCAAGTATTATCAAGGATTCACTTGGTAACTTTAAACTGCCCCAGAAAGTTGCATAACTTTAAAATATGTGTGTGTGTGTGTGTGTGTGTTTAATAATCTTTTTTTTTGGGGGGGGAGGGTATAGAGGATTGAACTCAGGTGTGTTTAACCCCTAAACTACATCCCCAACCCCTTTTATTTATTATTTTTAGACAGGGTCTTGCTAAGTTGCTTAGGGCCTCACTAAATTGCTGAAGCTGACTTTGAACTTTCAATCCTTCTGCCTCAGCCTCTAGAGTAGTTGGGATTGCAGGCATGCACCATTGCACCCAGCTAATAATCTTTATGACTCCCCTCAAGAAAAAAGACAATTTAATGTTGAATCTGCAAAATTAAATTTCTTTTTCCTTGTTATCAATGAAGAACTCTTGGCCTTTTATTTTTAAATTTAAATTTTTTTTTTTTTTTTTGGTGGTGGTGGTGCTGGGGATTGAATCCAGAAATGCTCTATTGCTGAGCTACACCCCCATTCTTTCAATTAATTAATTAATAAATGTGTTTATTTATTTATTTTTTGTGGAAACACCTTCATCCTTTTTAAAAATTTTAAATTTTATCACAGGGTCTCACTAAGTTACTGAGGCTGACCTCAATCTTGAGATCCTCTGGTCTCAGCCTTGAGAATTGCTGGGATTACAGGCATGCACCACCATACCCAGCTACTTCTGTACAATTTTAAGCAAGTTAAAATCCAAACTGGGGGTGAGAAAGGGATGTGAAAAAATAATCCAAACTGATTTTGTTGAAAGTAGATCCAGCTATTCCTAAAATGATTAGACTTATTTATGCTTTAGATACTTCAAAGGTAATTTACTCAAATTGAAAAATATTCAAAACTACAATATAGTCTTCTTAAATTATTTGTAAATCTTATTAATTTAGTAAATAGTCATTAAGTACTTACCATGATACAAATAGTAATCCAACTATTTAAATTCCTGCCTCATAGTTTGCTGGGGGATTTCATATGCATAATTTTCCCTCTACATTTTCTTATCTGGAAAATAGGAGAAAAAGTCATAAAATTGGTTCAAATGAATTAAATTAGACAAAGTATACAATGTACTTAACAGAGCAATGAATGCCAACTTAAAAAAAATGGGCTGGGGTTGCAGCTCAGTGGTAGAGTGCTTGCCTAAGTATGCCCCAGGCCCTAGGTTTGATCCCCAGCACCACAAAAACAAAACAAAAACCAGTTTTGAGACATTATTAAAATCTTCCATGGCTTTAGCATTGAAGAAGTTCCCTTGCTGAGAGTTTATAAGGATTTTCTGAGAGAAAGAAAAAACCTGAATTCTGTTCTATTAACTTGGGTGGTGGGCTGTCCCCCAACTGTGAAGTACGTGAAATCCTTTCTCCCAATACTGCCATTTTTTTAAGACCTCTCTGTGATTCAAGGTAACATTTTAATCCACCTGTTATGTAGGAAGTATCTAGTATGTTTCACTGATTGACAATCTCACAGAGGAGGCGCTCTGTCAAGAACAGCAACAAATATATGTGAAAAGGTAAATAGAAGGTACAGCAATGAAACCAAGCTTACAGCTTGCCTTTCTGCTCCTAGTCACGTCTGTGAACCAGGAGGCATTTAAGTCATTCATTCTACTCAAGGATAAATGTCCTGTAAAAGGTGTCAGAGGGGGAAAGCATTTAACCAAAGCCAGATAGTCTCTGAGGAAAAATACTACCAGGAAACTCTGAGCAGCTATTTCATCTGAGGGCAAGATAATTACCGAGACTGAGATGGTAACATTGATTATAGTCACAAAAAGAGCAATAAGCACATTGTTTTCTAGAAGTTGAGTTCAGAGATAGACCCATGTACCCAACCCCAACAACACAATCACTTAACGAGAAAACAGGGTAGATCAAGCAATCCCACTTCTGGGTGTATATCCAAAGGAAGTAAACTCAGTATGTCAGAGAGATGTCTATACTTTCATATTTGTTGAAGCATTATACACAATAACCAAGATAAGAAGACAACTAAAGTGCCCATAACAGGAGAATGTATTAAAAACATAGTTTATATACACAGTGAAATACTATTCAGCCTTTACAAAGGAGAAGATTCTGTCATTTGTGACCCGTATGGATGACTCTAGGGGACATTAAGCTAAGTGAAATAAGTCACACAGTGAAAGCCAAATACCACATGATTTCATTTACATGTAGAACTTTAAAACTTTTTTTTAACAGCTTTATTGAGCTATGATTAGCCTACAATAAACTATACACATTTAGAGCCTACAATTCCATGATTTTTTTACGTAAGTATATATTTGTGCAAGCATCACTCCAATCAAGATAACATTTTTTTCCATTGTCCCTCCAAATTTTCTTACATATCCTTGTATCCCATCTTTCCTTTGATACCATTCCTAGGGAACCACCAATCTTTTGATTACTATAGATAAGACTGCAATTTCCAGAATTTCACATAAATGAAATCATGCAATATACACTCTCTTTTTGGTTTGTCTTTGTTTACTCAGATTAATTAGATTAATCTATATTGTTATGTGCATCAATGATTCATTCCTGTTTATTGCTGAGTAGTATTCCTTGTATGGTACATACTACATTTTCATTCAACTGTGGTGGACTCTTAGATAGTGTATTAGTCAGCTTTCCATTACTATAATTAAATACTCAAGGTTGGGCAACTTTTTAAAGAAAATAAGTAAATTTAACTCAGTTCTGGAGTTGCAAGAGTATGGTGCTGACATCAGCTCAGTTCTGATAAGACCCTCATGACAGATGGAATCATGGAAGGAACTCATATGCAAGGAAAAGATCACATCACCAGAAAGGAAGCCAAAGAGGCTGGGGAAAGGCTATGATTGTTCTTTTTTAAAAACTTTCTTGGGAACACTAACTACTGGGTCCCACAAGACCTACCTGAATCCTTTCTAAGGGCATGCCCCCAGTAACCTAAGGGCCAGCCCCCCATTAAAGTTCCTGCCACCTCAACACCACTACACTAAGGACCAAACCTCCAGTGCAGGAACCCTTGGAGCAAACCACATCTAAACCACAGCAGATTGTTTACAGTTTTGAATTACTACAAACAGAGCAGCTTAGATCATCATGTACAAGTCTTTATGGACGTATACTTTTATTTCATATACTCTCATTTATCTTGGGAAAAGACCTAGAAATGAAACAGGTGGATCATACAATAGGTATCTGTTTAACTGTATAGGAAATTGCCAGCTTTCCAAACTGGTGATATGATCTTACATTTCCACGAGCAGTATGAAAATTTTAATTCCTCCATCTCGTTGCCAACACTTGGTAAAGTCAATCTCCTTATTTTAGTCATTCTCTCAGGTATCTGATGTCTTGTATTTTGTTAGTGACTAATGATATTGAGTGTCTTTTTATGGGCTTATATGTCATACATACAAATTCTTTGATAAATTACCTATTTAAATATTTTCTTCATTTTAAATTCATTTTTTTTGTCTTTTTACTGAGTTAAAAGCATTCTTTGTATATTCTGAATTCATGTTTTTTGTTGGATACATATTTTGTAAACATTTTCTCCCAGTCTAGCATAGCCTTTCATTCTCTTAACAGTGTCTTCCAAAGAACCAAAATTTTTTTTATTTTGGTGAAACTTAATTTATTGATTTTTATTCTTTTATAGTTTTTCCTTTTTGTGTCCTAAAATTTTCACTTGACACAAGGTGACTAAGATTATTTATTCTCCTTTATTTTCCCTTATAAAATTTTGAATGTTAGCTCTTACATTTATGTCTCTGATCTATTTTGAATTAAATTTAGAATATGACATAGAAGTGAGGATTAAATTTCATTTTCTTGAATGTGGATACCCAATTATTCCAACTGCAGTTGTTTCTTGAAAAAATTATCCTTTTCCATTGGATTTCCTTGATATCTTTCTTGCAAATCAATTGGCTATACGTGTGTAGGTCTAATTATGGACTCCTCATTCTGTTTTGGTAGTCTATATCCCTACCAATACCACTCTGTCCCTTTTACTGTAGCTTTAAGTAAGTCTTAAAATCAGGTAGTTAAATCCTTAAACTTGGTTCTTTATTTTTTCCAAAATTGTTTTGGAAATTCTAGATGCTTTGTATTTTCATATAAATTTTGGAATTGGCATGCCAGTTCCTACCAAAAAAGCTGGCTATTGTTTTTATTGGGATTGCATTATTTTGAAAAATCATTTTAGAAAGAATAATATTAAATCTCTCAATCCACAATCATAGTCTATTTCCCTATTTATTTAGGTTCCCTTTAATAACTCAAAGCAATGTTTTGTAGTTTTCATTGTTCTGATCCTGCACATCTTTTATTGAACTTATTCTTGAGTATTAGATATTTTATGTAATGGTAAATGATATTTGGCATTTCAATTTCTCATTGTTGCTAGTGTATAGGAATATTATAATATATATGTATATTGGTCTTGTAGTATTGACATGGTAAGATACATTACCTAATTTATAAATATTGAACTAATCTTGAATTTTGAGGATGAGCTCTAATTAGAATTGATATATTTTTATTTTTATATTTTGCAGGATTCAGTTTGCTAAAACTAAAGGATTTTTGCATCTATGCTATCTAAGAATATTGGTCTATAGTGGTTTTTTATTTAATGTCTATCTGGTTTTAGCATCAGGGTGATGTAGTTTTTTTTTTTTCTCCTTGGGTTTTTTTTTTTTTTTTTTGTTTTTAATGGACCTTTTTTTTTTTTTTTTTTTTTTTTTTTTTTTTTTTTGTGGTGGTGTGAATTAAACCCAATTACTCA
>JAJEJO010000922.1:166160-201907 GCA_020662805.1 Glaucomys volans
TCCCTTACACAGGGATGTTGCCTGGGTGTTTCCCCAGTTTTTCATTGTGTCGGCATTTTTTTTTTTTAATTGTCCTCTGGGTTTTATTGTCTGGCGCATCTTACCGCCAAGTAACCTCTTTCCCCTGAGAACAGAGGCCCCAGAATGTGTAGCGGTTCAAGGACTGCCCTTTCATTTAATTGCACCAATTCAGGTTATTTGGTTGTTTTTAGTTTTTCCTTCCCCCTCTTAGTTCCAGCTTCGTCTTAGGGCCTATGTGATTCCTTTGTGAGGGTTTGTTTGGTTTTGCGTTTTAATGGTAATAATTTAAAATAACTTTTAAAAGAACGCACCAAAGTGTAATGCCTTTAGTGGTTTTCAGTTGTCTATTTTAAAGGTATGAAATGTCGTCCAAGAGAAGGAAAAAAACCCACACAAATAAGTGCTCACAAGTTTGTTTTCATAATTACAGAAATGTAATAATGTTTTTAAATGAAGCATCACGTAATATGAGCTTCTGTGGGCCATTAGGAGGTCAGTGTTAAGTGTTTCCATTTTTGTGCCTATAGACTTTCATTTAGGGCTTTTCAGGTTGGGAAGTTTTATAAGTGTTATTTATACAAAACTGGTATGTTGTATGTCTGTAATTTTTTTCCATTAGAATGTGTGACTTCTCTGAGAGAGTATATTTGTTTACGCTCCAGTTTAAAGGGTTATTAGTGAACATTAAAAATAAAGTTCTTTAACGCTTATTAAATTCTAAGTTACAAAGTGTCAAATGCCTTTGGTGTAGTCATAATTTGCTAGGTAACATTAGGAACATGAATTAATATAAAAATTGTTTTGAGGGGTTGGGAAAGTACAATAAAAAGTAACAAGGTAGCAGCCTTAGTCTCAATTTTTGAGGTGTTTTTCTGTGTAATCAGACAGATGATACCTGTCCAAAGGATAGTAATTCAGATAGTATGTAAATGTACACAAACATATAACCTACACATAAAATTTAGCAAAGTATTTTTGCACTCACTTTTATTTGAATCGTTTAAGCTGATTATAAGATAATACTATATGTAAATATAGATATAATCTCACATTCCCACCATATTTAACCCAGTAATACACCAATTCCTTATAAACATTGAAATTCTTACTCAAAGCTCTGAACATCTCACCAGAAAAATATAAGAATATTCACAATTTCATGGGCTTCACAAACCTAAAGGTTACCCCCCTGTTCTATATTGTAACTAGCTTGTCTTTCCCACATTCTAGATTTTAGGCTTTTTAGATTGTACCTTTGTATTATGTATGTCTCACCATATTAATCTTGGGTTCTGTACTTTTCAGTCCTAGGGTTGTTGTGAGGAATAAGTAACATTGTTTTTTTTTTTTTTAACCCCCACAAGTATTTAGTGTTCATTTATTATATGTCAGGCACTGTGCTAATGACTGTGAATAAATGGACAAAATCTTTAAGTTGTGAAGGTCTGTTTCAATTCCAGGGCTTATTTTAAATTTTCTCTTTCTTGTTTATTTCTATGGGAATTTATTTTCTTCCTGAACCTTCCTTCCTTCAGTTTCCTGAGATGGTCTCTTTTCATTCCTTTTCTTTTCCTCAGTAGGAGCTCTACTTCCTTCTTATGAAAAGTTAGTTTTTTTCTTCCAGCACTGTCTGAAATCTTTTACCATTTTCTCCCTGAAGCCTTTGTTTTTTTCTTTTCCCTAACTCTACAGCTATCAGTGGCCTGAGTTCATCTGAATTAATGATGCCAACTCAATTATTTCATTTCTTCTTTTTAGGCCTTTGAAGCTGGCACTACTTTCCCTTAGTCAGGGCCAACTTCTTCATCTAGAACAGGACATAATTTTCAGAAACCACTTCCATGTTTTTGTAGAAGAGGCAGAGGATTTAGTATTGAAGAGGCCATTAAAGATCATTTAACCTGCCCTCCTCATCTTGTTTTCTTCATATCAGAGTGACCTCACTGTGTATTTTGAACTCAAACTACAGCATATTTGGCTGTTGTAATTTTTTTGTTTGGTTTGGTTGGTTTGTTTGGTGGTCCTGGAGATTGAACCCAGGGCCTTGCACATACTAGGCAAGTCCTCTGTCATTGAACTAGATCCCTGCCTTTTTTTATTATATTGAAATAGGGTCTAGCTAAGTTGTCCAGTCCGGCCTCAAACTTGCCATCCTCCTGCCTCAGTCTCCTATGATTATAGGCATTTCTTGGGATTACAGGCATGAGCCACCACACCCGACTTTTATTCTAATGATTTTTAAACCTGTTAAACATTTAGGTCTAGAAATAAAAAGAGTGCCTGGTGGGTAGTTAATTCTGTCTCAATCTTGCCATAAATTCTATTTCATGCTTTTCCTTCCCCAGTCCAACCCACTCACCACCAGTCCCAACTATTAGACCTTTGTTTCACAATGTTGTCCCAGTCATGGGGTACTTTTTCAGAGAGAATCAGTAACGTTTAATCTGGAACTGTTTTCTAAAATTGCTTCAAAGTTCTTTGAAGAACCTTAAGTATTTCTCCTATTTTTTTTTTATCAAAGTTCTCTCCATTTTTTCTGTACTTCAAAGATTTTGAAGTATTACATAGCTATTTGAACTACTTAAATGAAGTGATAATTAAGCCTCCAAAAGAAAAATCTCTCTGAAAATTTATTCTTTTTGTATACTACCCCATCTCAAAAAATCTTAATTAATTCTTTATTTTCTGTACTCTTCTCCCGGCCTCCAGGGGAAAGGGGTATCATGTTACTCAAGCAGTCAGAGACATGCTGAGTTGCTGTGCTATATGATGAATTATGGCCCCTCCAAAATTCATATGCTGAAGCCCTAACCCCCAGGGTGAGGGTCCCCAGGGTGGAACCTTCATAATAAGATTAGTGCCCTTCTAAGAAGAAACCCTCGGGAGATTTTTCTCTCTCTCCTTGCCATGTGAGGACAGAGTGTGAAGGTGGCTATCCCCAAACCAGAAGAGAGCCCACCCTAGAAATTAATCCTTCTGTCACCTTCATCTTACACTTTTAGCCTCCAAAACAGTGAAAAAATAATAATTTCTGTTGTTTATGTAACCATTCTATGGTATTGTGTTATGGGACAGTGGATAAAAGGAAGCCTTTGAGAAGAAAAAAGCCAAGAACCTGACTGAGCTATGTTGTAGTGTTTTGTGGAAGGTAGAACTTGGTGAGTGATAAAAATTAAACATTTACATGAGATTTCTACATAAAGTAATGAAGAAACAGTTTGCTTCATCCTGATTTCTTATAGTAAAATATGAAAGGAGAGGTGAATTGAAGAAGGAATTGTTAGCCAGGCTCAGTGGCACGTCTGTAATCCCAGCAGCTCAGGAGGCTGAGGCAGGGGGATCCTGAATTCAAAGCCAGCCTCAGCAATGGTGAGGTACTTAGCAACTCAGTGAGACCCTGTCTCTAAATAAAATACAAAATAGGACTGGAGATGTAACTCAGTGGTTGAGTGCCCCTAAATTCAATCCCGGGTACCCCCCCCCCCCCCCCCCGCCAAAAAAAAGAAATTGTCAAGCAAAATGGAAGTAGAACTTGAAGATTTGGAAAAATTTTAGTCTACCCATATTTAAAAATGAGAAATTTTTTTCTTAAAAAATCATGATGTGGTTGAACAACCATTTGATGAAGAGTTTGTAGGATTATATAAGCAGAAATACTGCCAGTTTGAACTGAAGGGAATGGAGACAGGGATGAAATGAAGAAAGACTGTCACATATTTTGTATTTGACAGGACAAAAGGTTTTGTCTACCTTTTGTCCTGTCAAAAGGTAGAGGTATTTGGCTATGAATGTGCTGTTTTGCCAGAAGAGGGAAAAATGAAACCGAAGGCTATTTAGAGATATATTAATCTCTAATACCACCTTGGTTTCAATAGGCCATATGTCTTCTACCCAGAGTCTTTGGGTTGGACGACAGCCAATAGAGTCAGGAGGTACCTGTGTTAAGTTGTGAGGTAGTGCCCTGCCGAAGTAGAGTCACCCTGGAGAGCCTGGCCTGAAAGGTAGAATATTAAGCCCAAGGATTAATCTTGAACCTCAAGACAATAGAACTTGCCTCACTCAGTTTGGGACTTGGTCAATACCCATCACCATTTCCTTCCTTCCAGTTCTTTCCTTGTGGAATGAGAATATCAATCCTATGCTGGTACTATCTTGTTATTTTAGAAACATAATTTCTCTGGTCTCATAGGTTCAAAGCTGAAGCAAAATTTTACCTTAGCATGTATCATACCTTGAGTCTTACCCATATCTGATTTAGATTTAAATAAGACTTCAGACTTTAGGCTTTAGAGTTGATGCTGGAATACATTAAATCTTTTGGGGCTGTGGAGATGGAATAAATATATTTTGTCTGTAAGAAGGACAAGAATTTGGTAGAGTTAGAGGTGTGAGTTAGAGATTATTACCTGAATCGCGTACCCCCAAGTTTGTATGTTGAAATCCTAACCCCCAATGTGATAGTATTTAGGAGTAGGGCCTTTGGGAGATAATTTGGTTTAGATGAGGGTAGAACCCGAATCCTCATGACAGGTTTAATGCCCTGATTAGAAAAACTACAGATAGTTTAGCCAATTTCTCTCCTCACTGTGAGGACCCTGTGTGAAGATGGCAATCTATATATAGGCAGGAGAAAACCTTCACCAGAAACTGAATCTGCTGGAACTTTGATCTTAGAATTCCAACCTTCAGAACCATGAGAAAACAAATTTATATTGTTTAAGCCACTCAGTCTTCAGTATTTTGTTATGGCAGCCTGAGCTGTCTGGTTTTGTCACATTAAATGTCACTTCTTTAAATTTCATGTTCTTCACAATTTTTCTTTTACCTTCTTCTGAAATGTCTGAATTTCTTCATCCTGTTATCTGCTTTCTAATTCACTGATGGCTGTGTATCAGTAGTGTAATACCTACATGTAAATCTCCTTTGAAATGGAAAATAATTCTGAAAAGGTTCAGGAAGATATGACTTGTCCCAGATCATAGAAGTCCAAAACAAATGGGACTAGATCCAAGTCTTTCAACATTTTTTCCACTGAATTATGCAGTTAGAATTTTTTTCTGAGTGTATAGAACAAAAGATTGATATGATAAATTTATGAATTTTATAGAAAAAGTTCAAAGACAGGAAAAGTTATGTTTAAGTTTGATTTTTTTTTTTTTTTTTTTTTTTTTTTTTTGCTAAAACAAAACATAACAAATCAAATCGCCAGAAGGATTGAGGATGTAGTTTAGTGGGGGACAGCTTGCCTAGCATGCACAAGGCCCTAGGTTTGATCCCTGGCATGATAAAAAAATAAAATAAAAACACCTGAAATTGGATCTATTTATGAAAAGTTAGACCAGAAAGTCTCCAGGAATAGCCCCTTCTACTAAGACTAAAAAAAAAAAGGTGTTTTATACCTTTTGCCCAGAATTTGCCAAGGCTTTGTCATGACTTAAATCTACTCTAATTTGTTAGAGTAGTGTTAAATCTAATTTGTTCATTTATATTACTTGCCTGGCCTTTTAGGTATTTAAATTTTGGCATTCTACTGTAAATCCTAAATTCTGTAAAAACTGACTTATATTGTTAGTAAGATTACTTAGGGAAAATCAGGAAGCAGGCTGGATCTTGATAATAAGTAGAATTCAACTCTATGAAAGAGGAACCTTACCTGACTCATTCTTTGCTGCCTCTGGTATACTTCATAAACTATAGACTCTTAAATGAATGGATGACTACCTTGTCTCCTCCCCATACCCTACTACCTCTTAGCCTTTGCACTACATGTTTCAGATTCTCCAAATGCAAGAAATGATCCTGGCCCTGCTTTTCCTGTGGCCTACAGACTATTCTGATTCCCTGTAAATCTCTGATACCTTATCAGCCTCTATTTAAGTAATTAACACTATTCCTTATAATCTGTGTGTCTGGGTCTGGTCACTTTCAGTGCATCATTTTTATAATCCTTCAATACTGGAAAAAGGACTGGAAACAATGTAAGTTGTTTAGATTATATAAGTTATTAAACAGGAAAGAGTAAATGATCAGAAGGTTATTTAGCCCTGATTTTAGAATATATGTCATTCAGACATACAATCCCAACTCTACTTTCTCTTGGAGTCCCCTTTCAACACTTTTTGTGTTCCTATTGACTTAAAATGAATGTCAGTAGGAGAGAAAAATGTTTTAAAGAATAGGACACTTCTTACTTTGAAAGAGTAATGGGTAAAATGACTGTTCCTCCTCTGCATTTACCCATAATTATATTGCCACTTTATATATTCTTGTTTAGAAAATAGATTTTATTGACATGAACTGGATTTAATTTGAGACTGTGAGGGTAGTGGAACAGCTAATGTAGAGTGGGACACCAGGATCCAGTGGTATGTCCTGAAGAGTTTTGAATGAATGCATGCAAGAAACGGGGAAGCAGGAGGCTGGTGTATAGCTCAGTGGAAGAGCACATGCTTACAATGCATAGGGTCCTGGTTTCAACCTCTAGCATAAGAAGAAAAAAGAAAGTAATGGGGGAACTGTTTGCCAAAATATAAACTTTGGTTGTGCCAGCTGACTGCAGACCCAGTGTCTCTCATCTTTTGAAAACATTCTTAAGAGCACTCTGTACTGTCTAGAAGACTAGTGACTTTCATTGCTATTCATGATGAAATTTTTAGCCATATACTTTAGACCAACATTAGCATCACCTGGAAGCTTGTTAGAAATGAACAATCATGCTAAAGAGAAGCATGATTAAGACCTGCTGGGTCAAAATGTACACTTTAATAAGAACATTAAAGTTCAGGAAGCACTGATCTGTATAATAAACAAATTGTTACACAAATTACTAAGAATAATCTTTAGGAAAAAGAAAGAAAACCATGCATAACTAATCTGGTAGGGCTTTTGAGGAAATTAAATATTTACAGGGGTAAATGTTAACAACTTAATATTATCAGGTGAAAATCGCCAATGTGTAGAGTCCTGGAAGAGCTAAAAGATGGCATGGATAATGGAGTAGGGGTTATTATGTTAAATATTTAGCTAGAGAATTGTTTTTAATCTTCCCAATAAGATATTTCTTGATTTGTATTTCCTTTGGTAGTAGCTTTACTGAGATATAATTTACATACTTTACAATTCACCTATGTAAAGTATATAATTCAGTGGGGTTCTTTTAGTATATTTACAGGTATTTACAACTACCACTGTAGCCAATTTTGGAACATTTCATAGCCTCAAAAAAGAAACCCGGTAGATAGAGTACAAAGGCTGTTTATGGCAGTTAAACTATTCAGCATAATGCTGTAATCGTGGGTATGTGTCATTATATATGTGTCAAAATCCATGGAATGGATGTGTTAGTCAGCTTTCCATTGCTGTGACAAAATAACTGAGAAAATCAACTTGTAAGGAGGAAAGATTTATTTTGGCCATGGTTTTACAGGTTTCTGTCCATGGTCCCTTGGCCCTATTGCTTTTGAGCCTTGACAAGGATATGCATCCTGGCAAAGACTATATGACAGAAGACACTGCTCATCTCATGGTGGTCAGGAAGCAAAAAGAGAAGAAGGGGCTAGGATCCCCATATCCCCTTTAAGGTTGTGTTTCCAATGACCTAATGTTCTTCTACTAGACTCTACCTCCTAGTAATGCCACAGGTTGGCAACTGAGCCTATAGAATATGGATCTTTGGGGAACATTTAAGATCCAAACCACCCAGCAAGCTGCTCAGGAGACTGAGGCAGAAGGATCACAAGTTCAAAGCCAGCTTCAGCAATTTAGCAAGGCCCTAAGCAACTTAGCGAAATCCTGTCTCAAAATAAATTTAAAAAGCTAGGGATGTGGCTTAGTGATTGAGCTCCCCTGGGTGCAATCCCTGGTACCCCCCCCCCCAAAAAAAATTCAAATCATAACATTCAGCTTCTGGTCTGCAAAGGTTTATTATGTCCCTCTCAACACAAAATGCATTCAGTCCCTCTCCAAGAGTCCCAAGTCTTAAATGTTCCAGCATTGCTGTAAAGTTCAAATCCCAAATCTTCTGAAACTCAAGGCAAACTTTGAACCACCTGCAGAAATTAGAAAGAAAGGTACATACTTCTGGAAGTATATACTTCCAGTGGCACAGGGTAAAGACTCCACAGGGAAGAATAGGGGCATAGAAAGGAAGGGTCAGACCAAAGCAAGATGAAACCCCAGCAGGGAAAATATTCAATCCTGTAGGTCTATTTTCAGCTCTGGGGCACACAGTAGCATGACATGAGCTCTAAAGGGCTTGGATAGCCCAACCCCTGTGACCTTGCTGCCTTCAACCCAAGTAGTCTCTCCGTTGGGCTAGCTCTGCTCTCCAAATGTGGCTTCCATTGGCAAGCATGCCACATTCCTGGTCTTTCTTACTTCCTGGTATCTCCATCTCAATCTTCAGCTTCCCTCTCACAACTTGCCCTGTCCAGCTGGTTGCAGAGACTCTGACTTCACTACACACTACCTAGCTTCCCAGCCTTTCCTTTGAAATTTCAGTGGAAGATTCTGTGATCTCATAACTCTTGCATTCCTCATGCTAGCAAAACCAGCACCATTTGGGCAATACCAAGGTCTGCTGCCAGTGGGAGCTGTGTCTGGATTGTCTTGAACCATGGCTGCAGCAGCCTCTAAAGTTTTAACTACTGAACAAATGTCAGAGGTCTTGAATGTGAAGTGAATCATGGGGAGACAGATCCCTAGGTAGCCCTATGCAAACAGGGTACTCCAATGCTCACTTCTCAGATTAAAAGTTTATACTTGTACACCTTTGAGCCTGTGATGGTTTGGTTCCTGCTGATTTCTGAGATGCCTTCCAAGCATCTTTGCTATACACATTCTTTGGCTCCTTTTTAATGGCACTAAATCTCCACACAATTTTAAACACACTTCTATTCTGGCCAAACTTCAAGTTTTTCAAATCTTTCTGCTTTGCTTTCTGCTCCATATTCTCAATATATGTCTGGCTAAAAGCAGCTAGTAATACCCATGGCACAGCCTGTAGTGTTGTGCTGCTTTGAAACTTCTACCAGATTAATTAGTACATAACCTTTAAACTGGGTCTTCCACAAAGTGTCAAGGTATGAACAAAATGTAGACCAATTCTTTGTCAAAATGTAACACAAATGACCTTTAGTCCAGTATAGTCCCATTATAGTCCCAGTATGGTCCTCATTTCCATCTGAAACCTGAGCCTGGCCTTTACTGTCTACCTTCCTATCAGCATTATGGTCATCTGAGCATTCACCACAATTGCCTGTTAAGCTCAGTTTACAGGATTTTAGGCTTTCTGTGTCCTTCTTCAAACTTTTCCAGACAACTTCCGCAAACCAATTCCAAAGGCTTCTGAACCACATAATCAGGTATAATTACACCAATGACCCCACTTCTCAGTACCAATTTTATGTGTTAGTTTTGCATAACTGTGACAGAAATACCTGAAAAAATAAATTTATGAGAATGAAAGATGTATTTTGACTCACAGTTTCAGAGTTTTCAGTTCATGATCACTTAGTCCTATTGCCTTTGATCCTGTGGCAAGGCAGTACACCATGGCAAAGGGTGCATGCAAAGGAATCTGCTCACCTCATAGTGGTCAGAAAGCAAAGAAAGAAGGAGAGGAATGGACTGTGGTTCCGATATCTTCTTCAAGGTCATGCTCACACTGACCTAGCTTCTATCCATCTTCTAAAGGTTTTACTACCTTCTAATTGCAGGATAGGTTGGCAACCAAGCCATGCATATGGGTCTTTGGGAGTCAGTTAAGAAAATCATAACAATGGAAAAGAGCAAGAGTGAACCCTAATGTAAAGTATAGATTTTGGGTGACAATGTATCATTGAAGATTTATCTATTGTAACAAATTACCACTCTGATGGGAGGGATGTTGATAGTAGGGGAGGCTGTGTTTGTGTAGAATAGGGCATATGTGGAAATTCTGTACTTTATGTTCAATTGTGCTGTGAGCCTAAAACTAAATAGCATTATTTAACATAACCTTATTTAAAAAGAAAGAAACCACATATCCTTCAGTCCCCTACCTTCACATCCTATCAAGACCTAAGTAACCATTAATCTTCCAACCATTAATCTTTTGTATTTCTTTTGCATTATACAAGTACTTAGCAAGATGCTAGATGTATTATTAGAAATAATTGCCCTTTACTAAGAGCTTAATATCTGCAAGTCATTACATAATTTCGTAATCCTTATGACAACTTTATGAAGTCCAGGTGTTTATTGTCATCTCAGAGCTGAGGATTTTCACACTTAAGGTGGGTTAAATGACGTACACATAGCTCGCATAAATGGTGAAACTAGCATTTTATTCTAGGATTCTAATTCCAAAACTCATAGTTTTTATTTTTAAAACATTATTTATAAATATGTGACATTATCTATCATATTATAGCATAACATCTATTGTAGTAAACTGAATTTTTAGAGCCACGCAATATTTATGAGAAATTTTACCAAGATATTTAAAGGTTTAGTGGAAATGCTTAAGTTGTATAGGCATGCTGATGCTCCACATTCAGCATTCATCATTCTAGAATTATTTATGTTTGTACTTTCATGTTTTATATTAGTCTTCCACTAAAATTTGTGTTTGCCTTAGTAATTTCTACATCAATGAAATTTGCTTTTATCATTGATAGATTTTTGTACACTTATAGAAAAGATTATAATCCTTCTATAACAATATATCATATTCAATTTTGTACATCTTTGCTCTTCCTTGGTCACTTAAGTTTTTTTTAATCCTTTAGATTGTTGTACATTTAAAAATAACAAAATATTGTAGTTATTTAACAGCAGGTAGTATATCTTTAGCAGTATGGAAAAATCTAATACATTGAATTTTAGGAAAGCTATAGAGCAGTATGTGTAACTTGACCCTAATTTGTAAAAAAAAAAAAAAAAAAGTATATATTTATATCAAATGTTCATATGTAGTTTTGGAAAGATACAAAAGAAATCCCTAAGAGTGAGTGTGACGATAAGAGGAAGAAAGTTTGTGTGTACCCCTTTGTTTTGACTGAATATTATTCCTTTTATTAATTTCTCTTTCTCCAATCAATAGGTTTGTTTGTTTGTTTGTTTTTGGTGCTGGGGGTTTACCCAGGGCCTTGCATAAGCTAGGCAAGTACTTTACCACCCCAGCCCTCTCCCTTGCCTTTGCCTTTGTTTTCCTCTCACTCCTTTCTTTTGATGTGTGTCTCTCCACATCTTTATTCAGGTTCATATGGGTGTGTATGTATACATATATATGCATATACATACACACACACACATATCTATGTAAAGGAACTTTTAGGGAAGTCATTATTTACATAAAAATAGGATTACATTATAAATGCTTCTCTGGAACTTGCTTTTCTTTCTATGAACATTATAGAGATAGATCTAGCTCTTTCCCTTAAAAGCTGCATACTATACATACTATAATGTAATAATCCCCTTGCTGGTAGAACTTGTTGATTTTTTTCTAAAATAAATAATATTGTAGTGAATATCCTTATACATTCATCCATGTATTTATTTATCTATAGGATATGACCCAGGATTCCATATATTGAAATTTTTAATGGATGCTAATTATAAAAAGGTTATACCATTTCAGCAGCAGTGTACACAGTTAAAACCCAGATCCTGGTCTAAACACCTTTCCTCTCTAAAAGAAACTAGTGGAATGGCTGAAGCAGATAAAGGACAAGGTTGGCCCAGGATGTCTTCTGCCAAATAAGCAAGAAATCCTGAAAAATGAATGAGGTCTAACTAAAAGAGGTTAGCTGGCTAAATCTGGGGAAATTTGAATATCAAACAAATAATTTTAATTATACTGCATTGAGTTTTTAAAAAAATGACTAGTGATATCAAATAAAGGTGATAGAGGGAGAAAGTAAAGCCCTTTTAAAATTAATATTAAGGCTTGATGCATTGTCACCCATCTGTAATCTCAGCTATGTGGGAGGCTAAGGCAGGAGGATTACAAGTTCGAGACCAGCCTTGGCAGCTTAGTGAGACCTTGTCTCAAAAAAAGGGTGAGAGATGTTAGTTCAGTAGCAGAGCAATTGCCTAGCACATGTTAGGCTCTGGATTTGGTCTCCGGTACTGTAAAAAAAGAAAAAGAAAAACAGAACGGGAATACTAGCCCATGAATAACAGTATTAAAAGGTATCATTTGCCATTTGCCACCCCCAGTATAATATATAAAATTTTCATGAAGCCCTTCATGAATGCCAAAACCCTGATGAGATGTTATTGAACTCTTCACATGAAGCACAGATTGGTCACTTATCAATCACAAAGGAAAAAATATACTTTTGCATTATAGAAATCCTGTAAGGTACGCCTTAACCTGATTATCAAACTCAGTATCACTAATGGTCGGAAATCCTAATGTTATGTGCCAGTTTTTGGATTCAGTAAGAAGTGCCCAATTCACTTATGGAATATTCTTTCCAAAAATGTTTAACCTAAGTCTAATCACCCCTCATGTATATCTGCAGATGTAGATAGAATCATAGACAATTCTACTAGATGACCTTAGGTACAGGTTATGTTAGTTTCTTCTTTTGTCTCAGAATCCTCACTTGTAAATCAATGGCATTGAGTCAGATAAGTTTAACATGTAATTTGTTATATAGTAAAAATAACATTGGTTCGATTCATAACATTCATGGCCACCAAGTATATAGCTGAGTAAAAACTCTCTTTTCCACATCTAATTACTCTGTGTAGTTCGATGATATGTCTTAGGAATTCCCTGTACTTGCTTAGATCCAAATGAAGTCCTAAAAATGCCAAAAAGTCCTCTAATCCAAACATTCATGCAACAGTTCTGGTAGGAGAGCATAGATTAGAACATCTCTATACTCATTAAGAATTTAGGTTGACTTGTTTGAAATCCCAAGATCAAAAATGGTCAAATATCAGCAATTTCATATGATTCAGCCTATATGCACTTTAATGGCAGAGGCTTAATGTATCATCTTTATTTGTCAAGCATTCTTTTTTCTTCCTTATGATTTTAGAGAAAAATTTGCTCACAGAAGGAGGAAGGAAGAACCTGTACTGATCCAAGTTTGAAAGAATTGGTGATGTGGACTGATAATTCTAAACATTTTAGGGCATGTCTTCATTTCATAATCTCTCTCACCCCTCATCCCTGTGTACCATAGTTATTCTTTTCAATCACTTTTAGCCTTTTCTTTCCTGTTAGTGGAATCAGACAAAAGGAAAGACAATTATTCTGGCTGTTTTTCCCCCTTACTTTAAACTCTGGATTGGTCTTTTTGGATAGGTAGTTGCAGAATCTTGAAAACATGAGTAAAAATAATTTACATCAAGTTTAAGCTGGTTCTCTTCTAAAGAGTACTTACAATAATTTACCTTTTTTAAAAGGCTAGTTACTAGTAGAATGCAGAAAACACAATAGGTTGAGGGATTTTTAGTGCATTTAAAAAGTTTTCTTCTATAAAACATGAACAATTAAGTTATTACTCATAGGAGATTGGGGAGGAAGATTTCAAGCTGTGAGGGAGAATTGAAGTTACTACATCATATCAAGAATCCTCCATGGAATATATAACTCGTATCTTCCTCAAAGAATGAGTTATGGGCAAATGTAGTTAGTTTCAATATTCCCAACCTATCTTTTTATTCCCCAAAACAAGAAGAAATAAATTCATTGGAAGACCTATGCTCTTAAGGAAATGTGGTGAAAACTGTATGTAAATAGCTTTATTAAAAACCCAGTTATTGCCAGTGTGAAAGTTATTATTTGTGTCCTAGACAGCTGCCCAGGAAGCAATCTTGCATGCATCTGGAAATGGCACACATTTACCATCCAAGGACTACTGCATGCTATATAACCCTCATTGGACAGTGCTTCCAAGTACCCTAGGAAATGCAGTAAGTAAATCACAGTTACTTTTTATTCATAAAAATAAAACTATTGATAAAAGTGAGAATGAGTGATAATTATATTTTAATGTGTGAAATAATTTAGATATGGGGTCATTAATAATTATTATTTTACCTTTGCTTGGTGTTTTTTTTTCTACAGGAGAAGCAAGTTGTGTAATTTTAAAATACCTCCAAACCTTGTTGTTTGTCATAAAATGTTTCTAATTAAAAAGAGCACTATTTTTGTTTTTGGTGCTGAGGATGGAATTTAGGACCTCATGCATGCTGAGCATATGATTTACATCACTAAGCTATACCCCCAGGGCCTAAAAGAACACTGCATTAAACTGATGCTGGTGCCTATCACTGAATGCATGAATGCTTGTAGGTGATATGTGATATTTATCATGTTAAAGACATTTCTTGTTTTCAGACTTCCATTAGTTTGCTGAATCTGACTACCACACCACTGTGCAGCCTTTCTGATATTCCACCTGGCGGCCTAAAGAACAAAGCAGTTGTAGTACAATGGGGATCCTGCTATCTACTTGAAAAAGCCAGAATTGCACAGACAGGAGGTGCTGAAGCTTTGTTGGTTGCCAATAGCAGTGTCCTAGTAAGTTGTAAAACTATGGCTTCTTTTGAGCTCATGACATGAAATTTTACAGGAATTAATTAACTTTTTTGGGTGTGGTTTAGGGGCTGAGTTATAAATAATCTGATGGTAGGATTCTTTTAGTAAACTTTGGGATCTGATAAGCATTTATTTGGAAAGTTTTATAGTTTTGTTCTATTCTTAGTATAGAAAAGGCTGTTAGGAATGTGTGTGTATGTACACAGACACATGCATGTGTATGTGAGTATGTGAGTATCCTATACAGATGTATAGTATATATCAGCTTAAGTTCATGTTAAAAAGATTGATTCTATTTTGAGAACTCATAATATTAAGAAAGAATCCCCAAACTCTGTTTTATAGCTAAAGAAAGACATCATATTTACACTTAATAGAATAGTTTGTATTACTTTTATTCTGTAAATATATTATTAGTTAATAAGTTTTCATAATATATGTTTTTCTTTTAGTTTCCTCCCTCAGGGAACAGGTCTGAATTTCCTGATGTGAAAATACTGATTGCCTTTATAAGCCAAAATGACTTTAAAGATATGAAACAGGTACATTAGTAATTATATAGTACATGAAATTTATAAATAGTATAACTCTTTAATCATTGATACTTAATTTTGATTATTATCTATGATCCATTTGCTAAAAAGAAGCTTAAAGGCCTGTGAAGTCTTTATTGGAAAGTACTCACCTCTCATTTGGCACAAAGCGTCTCAAAGACTGAACTTTACAAAGAATGTTTATTTGAGTTCTGTTAAAATCTCTTATGTCATGTTTTACATCTTAATTTTGAATCCTTGAACAAAATGTGATTATATGAAGCATTGTACTTTTGAGATTTTACAAACCAAAGTATATGCTCATATATATATATTTTTTTGGGGCGGGGGATACTGGGGATTGAACCCAGGGGCACTCCACCACTGAGCCACATCCCCAGCCCTATTTTGTATTTTATTTAGAGACAGGGTCTCACTGAGTTGCTTAGGGCTTCATTCAGTGGCTGAGGCTGGCTTTGAATTCGAAATCCTCCTGCTTCAGCCTCCCAAGTGCTGGGATTACAGGTGTGCGCCACCAAGCCCGGCTATGCTCATATCTTTGACTAAAGAATATATCATGTTGTCTACTCTTCTTGACTGATGTATAGTGTCATTGCAAAGTAAAATGTGGAATATTGTGCCATACTCCATAATAGAATTTCTGTGTTTTAAATCTCATTTTTACTTTTCAGACATTTGGAAGTGACATTACAGTAAAAATGTATTCTCCATTGTCACCTAACTTTGACTATACTATGGTGGTTATTTTTGTAATTGCTGTGTTCACTGTGGCATTAGGAGGATATTGGAGTGGAATAATTGAATTGTAAGTTTGATTAAACTTTTATGTTTTTTGATAAATGGCTTAAAATATTATAATCATTTTATTTTTATCATATAATGACATTTAAAATCTTTCCCTGACTTCAGAACCTAGTGACAATAAGACCAGATCGTTGTTTGTCCTTATCGAAGTCTTATAAAGTTTTCACTGAGAAGAGAGTTCATAGCTTCCTTTAACTCTTCTGTTGAAAAGGAAACATTAAAGTCACATCAAAAACCCTCATTTGGAAAGTACTTACCTCTCATTTGGCACATAGTATCTCAATTTTTGACATTCATAAAGGATGTTCATTTGTTTTGAATTCTGTTAAAATCCCCTGTGTGATGTCTTCTATCCTGCCTTATATGTGTTTTTGGCAGTGGGAGGGGTACCAGAGATTGAACTCAGGGGCACTTGGCCACTGAGCCACATCCCCAGCCCTATTTCATATTTTATTTAGAGGAAGGGTCTCACCGAGTTGCTTAGCACTTCACTTTTGCTGAGGCTGGCTTTGAACTCATGATCCTCCTGCGCTGCTGGGATTACAGGCGTATGCCACCATGCCTGGCATATATATTTAATTCTTTCTCTCAGGAAAAGTGAAAATACTTAATATTCCTAATGTGCCTATTTATTTACTCTGAAAGAAAATAAGCAAGAGAAGTTTTTCAGCTAATCCTGCCTGAGTCATCAACAGTGTGGCTTCATCATTCTGCTTAATGCTTTAGGAATTCTAAAGATATTAGGCATGTAGAAATTCCAAACATACATAAAATTTGGATTTTCCTATTTAACAGTAACCTAAACACAATCTTCATATAGTTTTTGTACCGTTGGCTCTCTGTTAAAACAGGCAATACAGTATAGAAAGATCAGTTCATATTTATGACTCTGAATGAAAAACTATGCTTAGAGCATATTATTTTATGTATAAAGGACAATATTTTTTCTTAATTGGTCTATATAAGTTTTGTTAAAAAGGGATTATTTGTAACTGAATGAAGCTGAGCTCATTTGCAATTTCTTAAATATTAAAATTTGATTGACTTTTATTAAGAGGGAAATCTTAGAATTTAACAAGTGTAGGTTCCTGAAGTGTTGAGCTTTAAATATTTTATATATTTGGAAAACTTGTTTCAGCATGTATCAGTCACATTTTTAATGTAAGCATGTTTTTTTTCATTATGTATCTTTATAAAGTACAGTATGTAATATTTCTAAGCTCTCTAAAATGATCTTCTATATTATTTGATGAAGCTTTATAATTTTCCAAAAGCTACTGATTGATCAAAAATGTTTTACTATTTTATATAGATTCCCACTGTACTTCCATTACTATGTAAATTTTTTTCTCTTCTAGAGTAGTATTTTTCAAACTGTTAAATGCATGCTATTGGATATCTTGTTAAAAGAGAGTAAGTCTTAGGGAAGGGAAAATTTACCAGGACAGGACCACATAAAAATTACTCTGCCAGGGGTTGGGGATATAGCTCAGATGGTAGAATGCCTGCCTCACAAGCACAAGGCTGTGGGTTCAATCTCCAGCACGGAAAAAAAAAAAAAATTACTCTACCAAATGAAAGATGTACCTTATGCAAAAGGAAAGATGCCTTAGTTCCATAGAAAGACTTTTATCAAACTAAGCACTGTGGTGCTTATCTGTAGTCCCAGCTACTTAGAAGTCAGAGGCAGGAGTATCACAAGCTCAAGACCAACCTGTGCAACTTATAACCTGCCCCCCAACCCAAAAAAGAAAAAAGAAAAGGGCTGGGAGTGTAGCTCATTGGTAGAACACTTGCCTCGTCTTGGGTTCTACCCCCAACACTACCAAAAAACCCCCAAAAGACAGACTTTTAGCAAAGAGTTAAAATCTTATTACAAAAAAATCACGGTACTCAAGTTTTATTACCTCAGTATGACACAAAAGAAAGGTTATCTTCTATTGCATGTGGCCCTCAAGCTGATTAATAAGAGTACAATTTTTTTTAAAAAGTAAACTGTAATATTTTACTGTGATATAAATCTAGTATAAACTTTTCCTCCACTGAATATGAATATATAAATCATTATTATGACTTGTATGTGTTCTGTGATAAAAAATCTTTACATTTGTTTGCAATGACAGATAGCAAAGGTTAGCACCTTTTCCCACATACACACCACATTATTGAAATTTGTGTTAACACCCTGTCAATCAGCTCTACAATTCCAGGGTAGTGTCTACACCAACTCTCTCTTTGTCCATTTCCTAGGCACCTTCCCTGGAGTTACAGGTTGGCCATCCCAATGAACAGTTTTCTAATAAGAAAGCAGTGTGCTGATAAACAGTTGCAAATGTGTGGTTTTATAAAATAAACTTTAATTCTTTTTTTTAACCTGAAGTTTGTATTGAGTCCAGACTTAGGAGTGGGACCAGGATACATACAAGAGGAATTCGAATTTAATAAAACAATGTTGAGGGGACTAGAACTGGGAAAGTTTATGATAGGTTCCATGTAACTGGGAGGAGACAATGAGGTTGATCATTCAACAAATGATACTTGACAAATGGCTCTTCATTGCTCAACAAATGATACTTGCTGCTCTTTTCTCTTTAACTTTTTTCTGTGCCTTTTAATAGCTTTATGACCTAGCAAGGGTTGTTGGGAGAATTAGAGACAATTAATAAAGATAAATAAAGATAGGATAAAACTATTCTTTTAAATTCTTCATAATACATCGATAAGCACAGAATAGGTATAATGTAAATATTGAGTTGATTGATAGAGCAATTTAGTACTTAAATTCAAAGAGAAGCTAATTTTAGAAGTATTTTACTATCTATAAGTTGATAATAGCATTGGTTGTAATTTGAAATTTATTATCTCAATATAGTTTCCAAATTAGCTTATATAAACATCCATGTTTTATTAATTCATTTTAGTTATATATTAGAGTTTATTTTGACATAATTAGACAAGCATGGACTATAATTTGCTATAATTCAGTCCCCCAAATTTATCCCTTCCCTCTCATCCTCCTTGCCCCTGTTCCCTTACCTTTATCTACTGATCTTTTTTCTATTTATTTATAGTTTTTTAATGCTTTATAGATATACTTGAAGGTGAGATTCTCTGTGGTGTGTTCATATATGTACATAAGAAAGTTAGGTCAGATTATTCCACTATTCTTCCTTTTTCCCATTCTTCCTTTATCCACCTCAATGCCCTTCCTCTACTCCACTGTATCCCCAAATATTAATTTGTTTATATAATAAATTATCTGTTTTAACAGTTTGCCTGGGGTGGTGGGGGGACAACCGCTGTTTCAAAAGTTAGTGGTTAAGAACAGATCATCTCTGGAGGGTAGAATTATGTTGGGGTTTTTACAATCGGAATCAAAATTAAATTGGTTTTAGATCTTTAAGATAATTAATTGTACTTGGTAGAACTCTGCTAAAGTTCCTATGTGTGTTTATGCAGGGAAAACTTGAAGGCAGTGACAAATACTGAAGATAAAGAAATGAGGAAAAAGAGAGAAGAATATTTAACTATCAATCCTTTTACAGTTGTAATATTTGTGGTCATCTGTTGTGTTATGATGGTCTTACTTTATTTTTTCTACAAATGGTTGGGTAAGAAATCATTTTATGTTTGCTGTTTTTAGCATACCCTATTTTCATTTACTTTGCCTTATTTATCTGTTTGTTTAAAGAATTCTATCTGGAAAATTTAAGTAAACAATTTTGATAAATTTCCAAAAGTACTAGGTCTCTATTACTCTGAGATAAGAATACTTGCTCATAGATGACTTGAAAGAATTGCTATGGTTCCTGAATTTCCCTCTCTGCAGATTAAGGATGAATAACCCTTTATTGAAGTTGCAGACTAAGGATTTCATGTTGACTCTATTTTAGTTACGTGAAATAAAAGACTATTTAAATTACTGATTTATTGCCTGTGCTTACTCCTAAGGTGTAGTTTGTTGTTTGTTTGTTTGTTTGTTTGTTTTCAATTTGCAAATCAAGATGTTGTATTGTTTGGATTTTGTTTTACTTGTACAAGCAGTTAGGATCATACCATATATGAAGATACAGAGGTATTTGCCTATGGTCTAGAAAGTAACTGGTACTCTTTTTCCTTTAAGAAGGTAGGGGTAGGAATTGTATGAAATGGCTTGCTCATTCCCTAGACAAATCTTCTTAGTGGTCTGACAGGGTGGACATTTGCCATTTCTGGCCAGTGTATAGTACAAATAGGAGGAAGACCAGGAAAAAAAGGAGTGTGCCTGATGAGAACTAGCAAAAACCCTTGTAAAAACCACTAACTGCTTATTTGGAGAACATTAGCATGAATTTCTGGACTGGAAAATTGAGGCCCTAGTATTGATTTTAGTTTATTGTTCAATTACTCCTGACCTGTGGCAGCAATTTGAAAATTAGTCAGGACAGACATGGTGGCACACACCTGTAATCCCAGCATCTCTGGAGGCCGAGACAGAAGAATCACAAATTTGAGGCCAGTCTCAGCAACTTAGTGAGACCCTGTCTCAAAATAAAAAAATGAAAAGGGCTGGGGATGTGACTCAGTGATTAGGCACCCCTGAATTCGATTCCCAATTTAAAAATAAATAAATAAATAAATAAATAAACTTGTCTGGTAGCATGTATTTCCAATTCTGTTAAAAAAAAAAAAATTCTGAGTATCACTTATTTCAATCTGTTGCTGAGAGATTGAGTACTAAAATTATTTTTGTATTATGTTGAGATTGAGCAACTAATTTTAGTAATCTTGGCCTTCAACCTTTAATCTTTGTCTGACCCTCAGTTGATATATCAGTGGTCTTTAACAGGAAAGAAGTCCTCTATACTATCCTAAAGCACATTTTAATTTTTGGTAAGAAATTTCCTTAGGATTGGCGTTTTAGCTCAGTGGTAGAGTGCTTGCCTAAGCATATGCAGTGCACTGAGTTCAGTTCTCAGCACCACATATAAATAAGTAAAATAAAGGTCCATTGACAACTAAAAAATATTTTAAAAAAAGAAAAAATAAATTTTCTTAAACTCATTGCTATTTAAAAAGTTGACACTGTTTATAAATGTAGTTTCTGATATAGGAAGATCATTCAATTTTATAGTTATTCCAGGACACAGGATTTAATTATGACTTTGGCAGTACCCTGTATCATGATGTTGCAAGATTTTGTTTACCCCAGAATTGTTCCTTATGGCCAAACTTGCTGTCATTTCTTAATATATTAACTAATGGGGTTGTACTAAATTGCTAAGGTTGCCCTTGCCATTTTATAATTAAAATATTGCCTAACAAAGCACTTGAAGATGAGTTACTATAACCAAACTCTTCCTCATGCTTAATAATTTTCTAAGATATAGTACAATATTGAATGAGGCACTCAAACTCTTTGTGCCTCCAGAAACATGATTTCCACCAATGTGTTAAAATTTGGGATTAGGCAATTTTGATAGATGACTTAACCAAAATCAGGTTGGCAGTCTGTCTTCCTGCTCACATTACCACACATAACCAATAGTAAAAATATTAACACATGAAATTTATTATGTGCTAGATAGTATTCTAAGCACTTCATATATATTAATTTATCTAATCCTTGCAATAATCCCAAAATAGGTATTATTACATTTTATATTTTAGAAATGAGAATCAAGGGACTAAAAAAGTGATTTATCCAGCATCACCAGTCAGAAAGTGGGTATTCTTAATTTTCTGTGTCTAGACTAGTCTCTCTTTCTCCCTTACAGAATAAAGCTGTAGTTTTGTGAAATTCAGTAGAATTTGAAGAAAGTGAAGTATATATTTTTTTTGTATCATGAGATTTTTTTTAGAAGGTTCAGAAAAGTTATTTATTTATTTATTTATTTATTTATTTATTTATTTATTTATTTTTCTACCAGGATTGAGAGCCACATCCCTACCCCATTTTATTTTTTATTTTTGAGGCAGGATCTTGCTAAATTGCTGAGATTGGCTTTAAACTCACAATCCCCCTGCCTTGCCCTCCTGAGTCACTGGGATTACAGATGTGTGCCATCACGCCTAGTAAATGTCTTTAATTTTAAGTAATTCTCAAATAAGTATGAATAATATAGAAAAACACTCATCAATCTTAACTACCTGAGTATCATATTGTAGCAAAGAATTTTGTTTAAATAGATTAGGTTTTGCCACAGGTCAAGTTATTATAGATAAATTTTCCATAGGAAAATATAGATAACATGGTTAGCATCTATGGCAGGTGTTCATTCTCATTCCTAGGTTGCATTTTAAAAATGTTTCTTAGTGACTTGTTAATTCATCTATTCCTTGCTTTTAATTAAATATTCATGAATATCTATACCTCACTTCATAGAAACCTTTAACAAACATGTCACTTTAAATTATTAAATGACAGAAAATGCAGGCCACTGTCAGCCCCTTAAGCAGTCCTATCCATGTATAAAGGAACTAAAACAGCACATAAAATACCCACTCTTAAAACTCAGGATCTAAATATGTTCCGTTTAGTAACTAATTCAGATAATAATATATTCACTGGATTGAAAGTATAATGATCCAATAAAGAAAGCTAAAGAATTAATATTGCTTATATATTTTATCATATTTCCTTCTGTTATTTAATTTAGTATCTTGTTTTTTTTCTAGTTTATGTTATGATAGCAATTTTCTGCATAGCATCAGCAATGAGCCTGTACAACTGTCTTGCTGCACTAATTCATAAGATACCATGTGGACAATGCACGTACGTCTCTCTCATGCCAAATGCTGTTATATTGTTATTTATAATTTAATATGTACAAGGAAAAGTAAGAGTTTTATTTTAAACCTGTGTAGTCCAATATATGTTGGATCTAAGGCTGTTTATGTTTAAATTAAATTAATTGAAGTTATATAAAATCTTTCAAAACTTTAAATTTGGTTCCCCAGTCTCAAACATTTCAAGGATTCGGTAGCCACATATGGATGGCACAGGTATGGAACATTTCCATCACCACAGAAAGTTCTGTTGCACTGATTATTATGTGTCATTTGTTTCAAAGCTTCTGAATTGCTATTTCAGTTACTTCTTGTAACTGGTTAATGTTTGATATTTTTTAAATCAAGTGAACATTGTACTTCATCTATGACATAAACTAAAATATTTCAATCTGTATTTTAGGATTACTTGTCGTGGCAAAATTATTGAAGTGAGACTTATTTTTCTCTCTGGACTATGCATAGCAGTAGCTGTTGTTTGGGCTGTGTTTCGAAATGAAGATAGGTATGAATACTTGATGTATTGGATTTTAGATTTAAGAATAGATTATTTTGTAACTTCCCTAATACTCATTATGATTATTATGGAAAATTTTTTGCTTTTATCCCAGCATGTGGTGAAACAAGCTACCTTTTTTTTTTTTGGTACCACGGATTGAACCCAGGGGCACTTAACCACTGAGCCACATCCCAGCCCTTTTTTTTTTTTTTTTTGGGGGGGGGGTTACTGGGGATTGAACCCAGGGGCACTCCACCACTGAACCACATCCCCAGCCCTATTTTGTATTTTATTTAGAGACAGGGTCTCACTGAGTTGCTTAGGGCCTCGCTAAGTTGCTGAGGCTGGCTTTGAACTTGCGATCCTCCTGCCTCAGCCTCCTGAGCCCCTGGCAACACGCTACTTTTTAATAAGCAGATCTTATGCTAATGATTTGAGTTCATATAGAGAAGGAAATGTGAATTATGGTTTAAATACCTAGACTTCAGATATATACTTAATTGTGGTATAGCTACACAAAGGAGTGTAATATAATTCTAAAGAATGATGGTCTCTATGAATTGATATACAGTGATTTCCAGGATATATTTTTAAGAGAAAAGAGCAAAGTACAGAAGAATATGTATGTTATGCTACCTTTCATGTTAGAAAGAACAGGATGTATAATATACCTGTTCATTTGCAGAGAAGAGTATATAGAAGGCATCTGTCCTTTGCAGGAAGAATAACCAGAAAAAAAAATATATATATATATACAAGTATACACGTAGGTTTATTTAATGGCATACTAATGAAAGTAATGATGACCTAAAAGATTTAATGTTTTAAAATTTGGAAAACAATGTTCATACAACTTTTAGGCAGCTTCACATATGATTATCAATTGATAAATATTTGTTAGTTTCTGATAGAGTAAGTTGTATAGCTCTCACTTCCTTTATGTTCAAGCTGTTTGAATGTATATTGACACCAGTGTCCTTAGTTAACAGCTACCTTTCTAGAAGTAGACATAGGTAAAAGTTCAAAGATTTATATACATTCTCCTGAAGTAGCCTCTCAACTTTTTCTTAGTATAATAGCATTTATTATTCTGCCAGGACAGTGAATTACTAAATGGGGAGGATAAGCAGGGTTTTTGTTGCTGTCATATTAGGTGTTTAATAATCAAGCATTCAAACCATAACTATTGAATAGTATTAAAGTACTTTAGTGATCTGTTTCTTTGAAAAGTTTCATCTAAAAATAGCAGGATAAAACAATAAGGTAATATCTTTTGATTCTAGGTGGGCTTGGATTTTACAGGATATTTTGGGGATTGCTTTCTGTCTCAATTTAATTAAAACACTGAAGTTACCCAATTTCAAGGTAAAGTATACTACTTTGCTAATTAAAATATTTTTTCTTTTTAAAGCTTTATTAAGATATTATTTTCATATAGTAAATACACCCATCTTTAGTATACTGTTTGTTGAAATTTTACAAATGTATAACTTTATAATCACTATCCCAGTGAAGTTACAGAACTTTTCTCTCATCTCTTTAAAAGGCTTTATCATGCCCTTTTGAAATTAATCCTAACCGCCAGGCAAAGGCAGCCACTGATATGCTAGCTAAAATGGTCATGCATCTAATGTGCCCCAATTAATAAAATCCTTATCAGACTAAATGTCACAGGAAAGCCATTTCTTTGATTCAGTGTTTTTTTTTAAACAAATGCAATAAAGAAGAAAAGGATTTTAATGTGGATTGTTGAACAAAACTACACACATTATTAACTATAATATACCTTTAAAAACAGTATTTAAATGCATTCATGTACTTAATTTTATTTGCAAAATAATTTGATCTCTTAATGCAGGTATGGGAAATTTGACCTTTAAATTTATTTCTTTCCTCAACAGTCATGTGTGATACTCCTAGGCCTTCTCCTCCTCTATGATGTTTTTTTTGTTTTCATAACACCATTCATCACAAAGGTATGATCGTTTTTAATCCATGAAGAAACATGTTAAAGGATGAGAATCTTAAATCTGTTTATAGATTATTGACTTTACAGATGTTTTCCACTGAGTTCCAATTCTTTTTAGAGAATTCTCACTGAAATTGACATTTATCTAACGTAATGAATTAAAGGTTGGAAAATACCCTCTTGCCCTCTTTTAATGGAAGGTATTTTCCAAACTTTAATTCATTACGTTAGATGATAAATGTCTTCTGATGTAAAAATGAGAATGTTTGTATTTTTTCTTGCTTTTAAGAATAATTTTTCTTACTATATGTTAGTGAAATTCTATTGTAAGCGGTACAGAAAACAAGAAGGGAGGGAAGAATGGTCTGAAAGGAAGGGAGAGAGGGAGGAGAGTATGGGAGAGTGGAAAAAAGGGAGGGAAGGAAGAAGGGAGAGGGGAAGGAAGGAAAGAAATGTATCATTGCTACTTTCAGTTCCAAAGTCCTAGTTTGAGACTAGACTAAGAAAGCAGTGCACTGGAAGCCTGAAAGCCTAGAGTGTAACTCTGTAACCTTGCAACCCTGGGTAAGTGACTTAGTCCTTTCTGCTTGAGTTTCCTAATTCATTATGTGAGGAAGTCTTGCTGACTTTCCACCCCACCATCTACATCAGTAGAATTCTTTTGGTTGGAACTGACAAAACCCAGCCTAAGCCTCAAAAGGTCCCATGTATGCACGTGTGTATGTAGTGACAAGGGTAGAGTTGACTTCGGGAGGAACTGGACCCATGGTCACAAACTTCCTTTTAGCTTCTGTCCATTTGTCCCTTCTCTCAGACTGGCTGCTATGACTTCAGTTCATAGGTCGTATATTCTAAGCTTTGTCACTAACTCTCGATAAAATAAGAAGTATTGGGTAAGTGTAGTAGTTCATTATTTTTCTAATTATGTTACTTTGACCCTTTTCCTGTCTCATGAATATGTTATTATTTTTTAGTTTTCTCAATTTCTCCCATGTTATTTTCTACATTATCCCCTTCTCCTTTGTCACTCTTACATATTTTAAATTTGATGTGCACTTCTTTTCTTCCCATCAGGTGGTGGTGGTTGGTTGTTGTTGTTTGCAGTGCGGGGGATGGAGGCCAGGGCCTTGCACATACTAGGCAAGCACTCTACCACTGAGCTACACCCCTGGACCCTATTGGTTCTTTATCAGTTTTTTTTAGATTTTACCATCTATGAAATCACTATAAAAATCTGCACTTCTAATATTTGCTTTAATGGCATAAGGACAAACATGTACCCTGTAGGGGAGCTAAAATTTCAACTCAGTCACAAATAATAGTTAACTGTCTCAAATTATCACTACCCAAACTGTTTTACTAGCACCTTTCTATGCCTTATTGATGAGCCATTTGATTCACTGACATCATTGAGCAATTATAACCTAAAAAAAGCCTACAGCTGGTATTAAAGATGATATCTAAAATTGGTGATTTATTAAAGCATTTCTTTAGGTCTGTATAAAGCTGCCTTAGTTTGTGTAAATTTACTTGGTTTAAAAAAATGTTTTTATAGGGTACTGCATCAGAGATCTTATAATGAAATTCTAGCATTCGCTCTACAAAGGCATTCCTATAAGTCAGATGATAGTCCATAGTATATGACCCATAATATATTACAGAGTAGATATTGCTAGAAACTGTAACTAAACTTTCTAAAAATAATTTTCCCATTTAACCCTAATGTCACTTTATAAATGCCAAACATGTCTGCTAGTTAATGATTTCAGTTCCCTATGCATACAAGGTTTTGGAAAATGTGAAGGTGTAGGATAATAGTAAAAGTATCTTTTAGCCTTCTTTCTTATGTGCTTAAGAAAATTTTCATGTTCTTTTTCTCATCTTAGTTCCCACTGATTAGAAATGTGATTTCTAGCAATCTGATACATTGGGGGAAAAAAGCTGAAGTGCTCTTTGGAATTCACTGTTGTAGATTTACATTAACTCTTTCTTCTCAGTCTGATTTGTTTTTATTAAGGCTATAGACCTTACTTGATCAGGTAACTCAAAATGAAAATCAGATAATTATTTGCTTATTTTTGTAGTTTTTACTATAAATTTGAAGGATTAAATATTGAGTATTCTAAACATGTTCTTGACCCATGTTTTACTGGACTTCTAGTGAGTTGGCAGGGCAGCTGACTATAGGAGTAAAGCCGTAAGAACTGTCTTATTGTTTCTTCATACTTACTATATTATCTCACAAATAGTAGTTCCTCACATCTTTGAATGTAGGGAATATGATGATCTTCAATTAAATGTCTTAAATAGCAACTAGAAAATGAAACAAAATGAACTCTTCATCTGGAAATTTGATCAAAACCTGGAAATTTTCTTTAAGAAACTGTATTTAGTATTTATCTTTCTAAACTTCTGTGACTTGACGCTTCTGTAACCTAAATCTTGGCCTATGGGAAAGATTTCTGTAGCTAGGAATTTTATCTTTCTGCTTGGCTCAGGTATCAGTGAGGTCCTTTTGAAAACACTGCAGTGGTTTCTCCTGTGCACCCCACCCACATGGAAAATATTAATCAGTCGCGTTTTCCTAAAATTTAGCATTTGTTTGTCTTCCTTCTATCAGTTTAGCTGATATATTTACCTTTCTATGAAACAGAAAGTGAGAATTTTATGCAATCTAACCTATTATTTCAAATGTTCCCCCTCTCCACAATAGACCTGGCTATCAGAAGAAAATTTTTAAATGAACTCCTCACACAAACCACATAAAAAGACTTTAGCCAGATTCAGGGAGGGAAATTCAGCTAAGGTAAATGTTTTGATTGGAACATAGCATGCAGCATTGAAATTAGACAGCAGTCAGGCTGGAGAAACTCCTCAGGTTCTGTGGAGTTGGGTCTTTTCATATTTGGCTTCATTGTTTTGTTATTGTGAATAGCCAGAAAGTTAGCTGTCTTATTTATTCACATAATATTTGTTACAAAACTAAAATTAGAATATCTTAGGATGGCCTTCTTTACTGATATTGCTGAAAATGAATTAGAACATAGTATATTATATACTAAAATACTAAAATACTTGAATTTATAACACAATTGTTACAAATTACAAATGTTAGATATTAATATGTCAGTGCAATCCAGAGCTCAAGGTCCTCTTGAATAATCTGTTCCTGCCTTTTTGTTTTCCCAGTTTCTGGAAATTATTGAGCTCTAATAAAGTATAATAGTGTGTTTTTGTTTGTGACTACTTCAGTTTTTGCTGTTTGCAGAGATTGTTCTAGCAAAAATGCAGTCTACAGCCCATTTTCATTTACCGTACATTGACCATGGGGTTTAAGTCATTCTTAAATAGTGGCAGATTGTCCTCTTTAAACTTCTTTCATCTTCCTTCTCTTTAGAATGGTGAAAGCATCATGGTTGAACTTGCAGCTGGACCTTTTGGAAATACTGAAAAGGTAGGGTTGGCAACTAAATAGAAATGCCTGTCTACTGGATGTATGTATATTCAGTTAATTTTTGCCTTCCCGTGTAATTCATTGGTCATGTATGCATGTTAAGGTATTATAAAACTTGTTTCTCGCAAAATATAGCCCTTTTCTTAGTTATTCTAGATTATTAAATACCTATTGACTTGGGTTTCATCCTAGAATGATGGAAACTTTGTGGAAGCCACTGCTCAACCCTCAGCTCCCCATGAGAAAGTAAGGATTGTATTTCAGATATGTTCATTGGACTTTAAATCATACCCTCTGAGACAAGGCTCTTCTTTGGGGGAAAAAAATCCAGATTGGCAGGAAAAAAAAATATTTCGAGTTCTGAGTCCTGTTGTTGGTAAAAAGAAAAAAGTTAGTGCTGGGGATATAGCTCAGTTGGTAGAGTGCTTGCCTCACAAGCCCAAGGCCCTGGGTTCAATCCCCAGCACCGCAAAAAAAAAAAAAAAAGAAAGAAAGAAAAAAGTTAGATGTGGGGATAGTGGATTAATATTGCTAATCCTACATGTATTGGATTTCATTTTCCCAAAACTAAAAATTTATATTTTTCAATTTTTTTTACATGCAGAGTTTGTTACACACATATATATGTATGCATAAACACATACGTATATATACATATATGGATATATATATACATACATATATATTTATATATACATATATGTGCCTGGTTTATGTCCTCTGATTTCAAGTGTGTTTTTTAATGTCAGTTTAAAAATGTTTTTTATTCTAATGTCAGTGCATCCCTTTCTGAAATATTGGGAAGAGGTTTATTGGTGGTTTTCCTTCCTTTCTTCCTTTTTCTTTTTTTTCACCTTCTCTTCCCTCCTTTCCTTCCTCCCTTTCTCCCTCCCTCCCTTCCTTCCTTCCTTCTTTTTTTTTTTTCCACAGTTACCAGTAGTCATCAGGGTACCAAAGCTGATTTATTTCTCAGTAATGCATGTGTGCTTCGTGCCTGTTTCAATATTGGGTTTTGGAGACATTATTGTACCAGGTAAGTGATTATAACATTTTTAGTGAAAATATACTGATGGTTAAAAATCATCACATGTACAGTGTCTATTAAAAGTTACCTAGTCCATATTAAGTATTTTTGGCTGTTGCTAGAGCTACATTCAGTGACAAAGGTAGGAAAAAAACATTTTGAGGGATAGAAGATAAAGCCCAAATGATTATAACCAAGTAAGATCTTCCATGACTCAAAAGTATCTTAAAGCAACCATCTAGGATTAGATTAACCTTCTTCCCTAATAGAGTATATTTTGTGACCCTTTTTAGAAGTTGGATATAATAATGCCAAACATTCACTTTCTATTACTTTTAATTTTTAATAAGTTATGTTTTGGGAAGTGGTGTTAGGGATATATACACAAGGTCATGTTCAAGAGGAGAAGCAACAAAACACCACTTTTTATGGCTTTATAACATAAAAAGAAAGGTTTTTACAGGAACGCATCAATCACCTTATCCAGACAGTTATTGGAAGTGTGCCTTATTGTTCTTATTGGATTGCTTACTGAATAAACTTAATCCCAGACAAGTTATGATATAGTTCAGCTTTCTGTGCCAATAGCTGCTCCTGAAAACATGGTGATCGTCCCTAAAACTTGCTGGACTTGTATAAGAACTATGACAAGCACCAGTCCCACTAAGAAATACAGTACAAGTAAGGCAAGAATTCTCTGCCCAGATACAGCAGTATTAGGATTGGAAGCAAGAGTGGCCAGTTTTCTGAAGGGCTAAAACTGCCAAGATTGTGATGCGGCTTAAGGTTGTTGAGCCCACCTATGAATCTAAGAGAATGCTGGCTATTAAGTGATATAACCTTGTGAACTAGGAAAGGACCAGTGATCCAGGTCTAAGATTCATCTCTTGTTTTACTATGAAGACAATAAAATCTTGAGATTTATGTTCATAAAAATAATATAGTTTAGAAGTAATTGATAGTTTTAACTATCAGCTGAGAGTTCATCCTTCTTCACTTTTCTTCCAATCTCTTTATGTACTAACTACTTGTGGATGAGTGAAGAGTACCTACTTTCTTTTGCAAAAGCCCTTCTGTTTACCTAGTAAAACCATGTGGTGTGTATGTGTGGCGGGTGGAGCAGGTGAGAGATAAAAGCTAGCAGTACTGCCTTTGAGTTGGCATGACAGAGTCCAGTATAACAACTTAGTTCAGTGAATCTCCATTCATATTATCAATAAGGTAGGGAAAGCATAGTATTGAGTAACCTTATATTTCCTTGAGTATCTTTAAACTTGAGTTTTTAGATACATCATTTTACCAGTGTCACACTGAGTGTTAAAAGATTTTATGTATAAACGTTGGCCATAGAACTGGTAAAAATAGTATGTAAATATTATATTCTTCCAGTAAATGTCAGAGGTCTCAAACAGAAATATATCCCCAAAGAGCAGAGTTATTGACAGTACATGATTTAATCTTAAGAGCTTAAGTCTAATTTGGGAGGAGGATTGTGATTTTTTTTTTAACCCATGGAAATGTGTAAACAGCAAATGTAGTAAAAATAACAGAGAACTTGTTTTATTAGTTATGCAACAGACCAAAGCTAATTAATTCAAGCAGCCATAAAGATAGTCCAGTTAATCTATGATTTTTAGTGGTTAAATGTCATTCCTATTGTTTTATAAAATATGTATTTAATGAATACAGTCTGAGATTTCTTCTTTGAAGGGGTTCATTAATTTTCTTATAAGAAAAGGGTATTGAATAAATGGTTTCTGTGTATTTTCATGTTTACAAATGAGAGCTTGTATTTCATTACTGAATTTTTCATATTCAAACTCCAAATCATTTTATGCTACCAGGAAGAAGACTTTTTTGATCCCAGTGAAATTGCCTTTCTTGATGCCTTTTTAATATTTTTGTAAACATACTTACAAATATATTATTTAAATGAACAAAATGTGTATTTATTGTGTACATGTTTTGAAATATGTATACATTATAGAATGACTAAATCAAGCTAATGAACATATGCATTACTTCACATACTGATTTTTTAGATTAGTACTACTAGTTTTATTTTGTCCACTTTCTTTAAATCATATAGCATCACAGACTGATTTTTTGTAATGAGAACACTTCAAGTCTACTCTCAGCAGTTTTCAAGAATATAACAGTATTAATAACTATCATTACCATGTTGTACAATAAATCTCTTAGATTTATTCCTCCAATTTAAGTGAAATTTTTAACCTTTGAGCAATATCTCCCCAACCACCTAACTCTACCCAGCCCCTGATAACTACATTTTACTCTCTACTTCTATGAATTCAACATTTTTTTAGTTCTTATTGTTGTTTGTTTTTTGGGGGGAGGGGCTGGTAACCAGGGATTGAACCTGGGGCTCTTAACCACTGAATCACATCCTTAGCTCTTTTTATTTTGAGGCAGAACCTCACTAAGTTGCTTAGGGCCTTGCTAAATTGCTGAGGCTGGCTTTGAACTTGTAATCCTCCTGCCTCAGCCTCCTGAGCCACTAGGATTACAGACATGTGCCACAACACCTGGCTAAGTTCAACTATTTTAGATTCAACTTGCAAGTGAGCTCATGCAGTATTTGTCCTTCTGTGCGTGGCTTATATTGTCTAACATAACATCCTCCAGTTTGATCTGCTGTCACAAATGACAGGATTTCTTTCTCTTTGAAGGATTTATAATATTTCATTTTATCTATATACCACATTTTCTTTATCTGTTCATTCATTAATGCACATTTAGATTGATTTTAGATCATAGGTATGGTAAATAATGCTGCAGTGAATATGGGAGTGCACATGTCTCTTCACATGCTGATTCTTCACATGCCAATTTCATTTCCTTTGAATATACACCTGGTAGTGGAATTGCTAGATCATATGGTAGTTCTATTTTTAATTATTTGAGGAACATCTGTATCATTTTTATAATGACCGTACTAATTTATATTCACTCCAACAGTGTGCAGTTCCCTTTTCTCTATGTCTTGTCTGACACTTGTTATCTTTTCAGTTTTTTATATTAGCCATTTTAACAGTTGTGTGGTAATATCTTATTGTGGTTTTGATTTGCATTTCTCTGATGATCTCTGATTTTGAACATTTTTTCATCTACCTGTTAGTCATGTATGTCTTCTTTTGAGAAATGCCTACTTAAATCCTTTGCCTTTTTTTTCTGAGACAGTCTATGTTGCCTAGGTTACTTCAAACTCCTGGACTCAAGTGATCATACTGCTTTATCCTCCCAAGTAACTGGAACTGTAGGCACGTGCCACCACAACTGGCTTCCTTTGTCCGTTTTAAAATTGTTATGTTTTCTTGAGTTGTTGGAGTAGGACATGTATTTTGAATCAACCTCTTATCACATGTATAATTTTCAGTATTCCCATTTTATAGGTTATATTTTCACTCTTGATTGTTTCCGTGCCTATGCAGAAGCTTTAGAGTTTTATGTAATCACACTTGTCTATTTAATATACTTTTAGTAAAACATTTAAAATTTTTTCTCTATAACATGAAAGATTGAACAAATGATAAAAATTATGTATTTAAACACCGTTTAATGACTTAGGGCATCTTTTTTAAATATAGCATTAAATTTTGGAAATAAAGTGTATCACACTTTTCTAGAATTTGAGGTACTTTAATGATCTCATAATGCAAAAAGGAAAGCGAAATATAGAAGAATATATATTGTTCCCCATAGTTAACAATTGAATTTGTATACTGTTGTTTTTTTAAAGAAATAATGTAGTTTTTGTTTTTTAGGCCTGTTGATTGCATACTGTAGAAGATTTGACGTTCAGAC
Organism: Glaucomys volans; assembly: GCA_020662805.1. Taxonomy (NCBI): domain Eukaryota; kingdom Metazoa; phylum Chordata; class Mammalia; order Rodentia; family Sciuridae; genus Glaucomys; species Glaucomys volans. The sequence goes on from JAJEJO010000922.1 coordinate 199,624, forward strand.
TGGTTCTTCTTCTATATACTATATTTCTTCCACAATTGGTAAATTATGTTTCTTCTCTTTATTATATTGAATTGTGTTGCCTGAAGAAAAGACAAAGGTCTAAAACTTAGGAGTCCCAAATTCTAATTATTTGCCATAAATTATTGTTATATTTTTCTATTAAAAGGGGATAATTAGAGCTGGAATTGTGACTCAGTGGCAGAGTGCTTGCCTAATATGTGTGAGGTACTGGGTTTGATTCTCAGCACCACATTTAAATAAATAAAAAAAAGGTTCATTGACAATTAAAAAATATTTTTTTAAAAAAGGGATAATTATACTTTACAATTTATATTATAAGATTTTGGAGACTTAAAAGGAAAATTAGATGTGAAAGAAAAGGTTAGGTTTTATATAAAATACTTATTAAAATACCTGGCACATAAAGAGTCAGTAAATTGTATATTACTAGATTTTTTTTAAAAAGGTATGCTGAGTTTGTATTTTAATTTATGACACAATAGTGTCTCACCTGGAACAACAAAACTGTTAATGAATATCTTAAAGTCCACACACCAAAAAGCACTTTATGCTTAAGTAAGTGGTCTGCACCAGAGCCATTTAGATGCTGTTCTAGCAATGTTTTCAAGTCTACAGTGGAATTAAATCCAATAAATTAAAAATGTATATTTATACTAGAGAAGGATGTTGCTAAGAATTGGTAACCTGGCAACAAAAAGAATAGCTAAGGGCTGGGGATATAGCTCAGTTGGTAAAGTGCCTGCCTTGCAAGCACAAGGCCCTGAGTTCAATCCCCAGCACCGCAAAACAAACAAACAAACAAAAAAGAACAACTAAGTTAGGAAGATGAAGAAAAAACAATACTATAGAGAAATAAGAAAGTTGGTCTGCATCATTAATTATGGTACTCTTAAAGGCATTAATGGGTTAGATTTCAATACTAACCAGCATGACAGACTAAAGAACACTCAAAGAATAGAGAGATTATAGGAGCCTTTATCAATTCTGCTGTATAAATCTGAGCAACCTACTTCATTTCTTTGATCCTTCATTTCATTTTTGAAATGAGTAACTATACTGTCTGCAAAGGTCTTTTAAGCTCTAAAAAATCTGAGATCCTTTGTTCATATGGAAACTCTGAATCATTATGAAAAGTTCACATGATGTTTGGTATATACTTATTTAAAAAGCCTAGGAAGTATGTATTTAGTATTAGGTACATTTTTTTCAAAGCAGCCTTTACTACCTGTAGGTATAAATTGAGTTATCTAAAATGTAAAACAACTCAACATTCTTAATGATAGACTATTGATACTTTCTTACTTTCTTAAATTGTTATCTTTTTCCAATTTCAAATTTTTCAAAAGCTCTATAGACTTCTCTCCTAATTACTGTCTAGAAAAACAGTGAAATTATGATAGGAAGTCGTATTTCAAAGTATCCTCAGAAATACTTGAAAAACTATGATGGGGGAGGAAAAATCCATCTCTGATAGCAAGTAGAAATGACTGATGCTTCATATTCTTCTTGCAGCCTATGCTGTTGGTATGATACTCACATTTGTTGTTCTGACCCTGATGAAAAAGGGGCAACCTGCTCTTCTCTATTTAGTACCTTGCACACTTATTACTGCTTCAATTGTTGCTTGGAGACGTAAGGAAATGAAAAAATTCTGGAAAGGTAGCAACTACCAGGTATGTGCTTATACTTAACAATTCACTGAGTTTGACTGGAAGAATATATATATACGTGTGTGTGTGTGTGTATGTGTGTGTGTGTGTGTGTGTGTATATATATATATATATATATATATATATATATGTATGAATGATGTTATGTATCATAAAGTTACCTTAGATCTGTTAGGATGTCCTAAGTATTTTCCACTCCTACCCCCTTATTCAATATCTACCTCCTGCAACATCAATTCTTACCTCCCATTGCAATCTAATGCCAAAAACCTGGTGACTCAAGACAAAACTACCATCAAACCATGGGAGGGCATCAAAGAAAACAAGATGGTCAATGATGAAAATAAGAAGAAACATGCAAAATTCTAGGTGTTGATGGTAGTAGGTGTTGATGTTACTAACAGCGCCACAAATTCTAAATTAAACAAAGATTATGAGTCAGCTCTAAACATAATTTCCCTGTGTTGTCTTCCTTGTCTTCTTTCACCTCACAGTTAATTAGATTAGTGACCCTGATGGCAGAAACTTCTTGGTCACAGTTCTGTTCTGAGTGTTTTCCCCTCCCTCTCTATTCTCACTCATCCCTTTGAATG
>JAJEJO010000922.1:206907-239001 GCA_020662805.1 Glaucomys volans
TGAGTGAGAATAGAGAGGGAGGGGAAAACACTCAGTACAGTCAGCCTTTTCTGTGAATTTCTCACATCAGATGAAGTAATGTTTATATAGGATTTTCATTAAAATAATGCTGATTTGGAGATCTTAACTGTAATTCTTTTCTACAGCCCAAAGCTAGTCATACCATATTTCTTTTGAGCCTTTTCTAAAGTGCTTCAAGGACTACAGTACTCAGTTCCATTGGTTCAATTTTATCAAAGCCTTAGTTCTAATTAATGTAAATAAATATGTTTTTCTCTAAAGAGAAAAATCAGGCAGAGCCATAATTACTTTGACATGTAGAACAATTAAGTGAAATCATTTTAGGGGATTTTTTTCTTTGTTTCTAATACTAAATCACTGAAGTTAGATTTATGTAACTTCTGGTGGGTTATTCTATTCTGGGTAGGTAGGAAGTTTTCAGTTCATTGATGTCTAAAAAACAGTGAGTTTGTCACTGTTAAATGTCATTAGTACTTATTTTTAGAAGTCACAGGCTGTAACTGAAAAGTCAGAATACAGAGGTACTTAGAATGACTCTGCTTGAAGATCAACAACTCCAGTTACCCACTTCAGTGAGTTTTGGTAGACTGTTTCTCGAGATTGGTTCAATTCTAAGTAGGTAAAGCAATCAGAAAGTGCCAGGTTTACTGACACAATTTCAAGAGACCTTTCCAAATGATAAATTGCCTATTTATAAATATTATGAACATTTATACCATTTTTGCCAATTAATATTTTTATCTATGTTGATGTATTATTAAAAACTTACATCAAGTTTGCTGTTTGTTTCTATATTGGTTTTATTGAAAAGTCAGTAAAGAAAAGTAAATGAGTAGTAGAGATACTTCTCAATAAGTGGACTTTGAAATATGTTTTAATTCATGTTTTTATACTTAGGGATTAGATTTTAATGCTGGTGAGGTACCTGGGGATTAGGAAAGCAGACACATGTTATAACATAGAATATGGAAGCTCTTACTTCTTTAGAAATGGTTGTCAAACAGGATTTGTGGAAGAAAGTTTTTGGAACCATTTGTGAAAGAATGGTTTTACCACCATTCATTCTTTCGATGCTGCTTCAGTTTTCTCTCCTCACAACTCCAGCCTGTTATATCCAGAACTTTTAAATTATTAGAAGAAAAGGGACCCATATATTTCTTACATTTCTCCTTTTTTTTATTTTCCTCATTTAAATTGTTACTAAAATGGGCTAGGGTCAAAGCTCTGTGGTAGAGTACTTGCCTAGCATGTGTGAGGTACTGGGTTCAATTTTCAGCACTGCATATAACTACATAAAATAAAGGTCCCTTGACAACTAAAAAAAATTTTAAATAATATGAAATGAACTGTTCAGCATCTTCATCTTATATTTCAAATAATAAAATGCTTAATAAATGTTACCTGTCTTAATTTGGCTTTCATTTATTTGTTTTGAAACAAACAAATCAAGTAATTTTAAGTAGTTTTATCTGAAGAACAGGGAAAAAAATACTGAAAATGTTTTAAGCAGTTCCTTCTTCCTTTCTTCCCAAATATAAAACAATTTTATGGGGATATGGGCAGAGCTGAAAAGACCATTTGAGAAAAGCTTAAAGGCAATATCTTTAATATAGTCTATAGGAAACACGTTCTCAATTTTGTTTGCAAATATCATTTGACCTTTAAGTGACTGCAAGTTTGTTTTTTAGTAGAAATTTTTGTTATGTAATGTTTCCAAAATTCCACGTATCATTCTTAAATCATCTTAAGATCAGTTCAAGGTGTCAATAAGGTTCCACTGTCCCAAAGCCAGTAGGTATTCTCACCGTGATATCTGGGGCCGGTTTTAGATTTTCCACTTATATGGGTAGATAAAGTGGAATTATGTCCTAGAATAAGGATCAGAAATATCTTCCTTTTGTGGTGGAATTTTCACTGCCATGAAGGGCAGTATTCACATTGCACAATGGAAATAATGGAAAGTCCAAAGAAAGCGGTTATCAAATTGGCACTCAGTCACATGTTTAGGCTTCCTGAAAATCTTGTTATCACTCTGACCATCTCTTTAGGAGTATTGATGTTGAACCAGAACAGTATTACAAAAGGACAACTGGTTCCACGCAACCCTCTGTGTCTGCCCTCTGTTGTCTTTTATAGAAACTAGGAATCCTTTTGCTGAATTAATGTATATTGGGGGCAAATTGAAAGTTTTCATTTTCTGACAGCTTTTATTTATTTATGCACAGATGATGGACCCACTGGACTATTCAACAAATGAAGAAAACCCAGTGACTACTGATGAACAGATTGCCCAACAATAACATTATATGGACCTGCAATAATGTGTTATTGATTTTCTACAAAGTTTGACTTTTTAATTCAGCTCCTGAATTGACAATCCAAAAGCATTTTCAATGATGTGTTTGCAAATATATATTTTTATGAGCTAATACTATTATTTCATAGATAATTAAAATGCATTTACTTTTAATTATGTTAAAGTTGTGCCTTCACATTAAATAAAAGCATATGGTCTGTGTAATTTCCAAGATGTATTATATACAGTATATTTTTCTAAAAAAAACTTTGACTCACCCCTGTATTTTCCTTAGTGAAATTTATTTAAATTCTAATGATAGATCAAAGTAACTGTCAAAGCAAGCTTCCAAACAGATATTTTTCTTAAAGGATTATATACATATTTTATCTCCTCTGTAAAAATAAGTGTTTAAGACCATACAAGAAGGCAGACAACAGTGAAAATTTGAACCTCATATCATGCCAAGGTTAGAAATATATGATTTGGGAATCAATATAAACACTTTTATAATAAGTTTTTTAAAAATTACAACCATTTTTTAAAACTTGAGAACCTAAATTACTTCAGCCTGCATGTGTATTAGAATATTTTTCCAGGTATAGAGAAACATAATATATAGAAGTTATTAAAAGGACATAAAAACTGAAATCTTGTTTGTAGTGGTTCACCATTGTTTTAAAAATGTAGCTTAAAATTTTGCACTAACTTTTAGTTTCATTTTGGTATTTCCAATCTTTGAAATTTGGTTTTGTTGCTGTTAAGGTTTGATCTTTTTAAAAAAATTTCTTATCCAATTATATATTAATATATATGGCTGTTTGTAACATCCCTTATAATTTCCCCTCCGTTACCTTTTTCTCCCTAATTTCCACTTCTTTCCCCATAAGTAACAACTGTTAACCTTGGAAGAGGATAATTTTTTAATATACAAAGTACAAGTGTACTTTTGTACCTCAGTTTTCCCATCTACAAAATGAGTAGGTTAGACCATAACTTCCAATTTGGAAAAATCTTCTTTCTCATTCTTTGTAAAATCTCATGTGGGGACTTGAACATTTTCCTGGGAGTGCACATTGTCTTTCCATTTTCTTTTATTTTCTCTAAGAAATTTCCAAATGACAAGTGATTGAAAAAACAGTAGGATTTTGCATTTCTGTGAAATAATACACAAAATATGTGAACAGAAGCCAGGCATGATGGCACACACACCTATAGTCACAGCTGCTCAGCAGGCTAGGGCAGGAGGATCATTTGAGCCCAGAAGTACAAGACCAGCCTAGACAACATAGCAAGATCCTGTAACATTAAAAAAAAAGTGAACAAATCTAGTCTCTCATTCTAAGACCAATTCAACTTATTAAAAGATAAAATTAATGTCTTTAAAAATGGATCAGGCCTTTGATGTTTGCACTAAATTTAGTATTAGATGCTTTTATTTGTTAACTTTTGCTCAGTAAATTAAAATAGAGAAACTCCATTGATAGCCCCTCTTTCTACTTAATACAGTTATGCATCCTTTTATTTTTGGCAAATATCTGACAAATCAGAGTTAATCTTAATTTTGTCTTTGTTTTATATCGTTTGTTTTTTTTTAAAGGAATCTAATTTATTTGGCATATTTGATAAAGAGAACAACAGATTCCAACTGTATTTTCATTTATCATGTCAATAAAATGTTTTTTTGCAGAATTATCTTCACTGTCATCCAAACTTTATGATATTCAAAAGCCTCAACTACATACTATGAAAAAATTACTATTTTTTAAAAACTACATTCATGTAAGACAATTGCTCAAAATAATTTGATTTCATTAACTAGTAACTAATATTTTAATTTCTTAATCTAATTTTGTTCCAGGGAAACATTAACTGAAATGTGAACTCTTACTTATTTTATATAAATTCTAATTTATGTAACCATTATTTATTAAGAAAGGAAAATTTAGTTCTAGTTACCTATTAAAAGCTTATTTCTCCTGTAATGCACATATTAACTTTTAAAAAATAACAGCTCTTTAAAAAAAAAAAAAAAAAAAAAAAAAACCTTATTGATGGACAGTGGTAGAGCACTGGCCTAGCATATGGATCTAGCACCACAACCAAAAGTAAGAAGTCTTAGTAAGTAGAAATAAGAAAAAGATCAGTGGTAGATGCCTGTAATCCCAGTTGCTTGGGAGGCTGAGGCAGGAGAATTGCAATTGTGAAGCCAACCTGGGCAATTTAACAAAACCCTGTCTCAAAATAAAAAATTAAAAGGGCTGGGGATGTAAAGGTAGAGGACCCCTGGGTTCAATTCCCAGTACCACACACACACACAAGGGAAAGAGAAAATAAAATCTGTGGAGTCTCTCCACCCTCAATGTCAGTCTTTTACTGAATTTAAACCATTCCCCTTGCAAACTAGTTGAAAAAAGTTATTTAAACAAAATAACATATAGGAATATTTTATTTTGGGAATCAAAATGAACAAAGGATGGGGAAGATGAAAATTTGGCTTGATAAAGTTCTATCATCTCTTCTTGTGTTCTCCCAACACCAGTAACTTTAAGAGAAAGAGGTGCTGGGGTTTTCTAAACTTGTCTCTAAACAAGAAGATATGTTGTACTTATTTACTGTAGAAAATTTACTGCCTAGAAAGTCCCTATGATCATTTTTGTGAATTAGCAAACAACTCAAGTAATCTCAAATTGTAAGATTGATTATTTTTCTGTCAGTTCAGCAAAAATAAATATGAGACTTATGAGGAAATACCTATTTCCTCATAAGTATTCTAATAAATTTCATTTCCTTCTAGCTTGTAGATTTTTTTAGATCAACAATTCCTTGTTAGAGATTGTAGTTTATTGTTGATGGAGGAGAATTTGGGCCCCTTTGCTATTGGTATTTGTATATTTTAGTTATGTGTCCCTGGAGATTTTGGTGAATGATACATTTATAATAAATACAAATGAATTTTCCAATTTTCTTTGTTAGTCCAACTTCTATTTTAAATATAACCAAAAAATATTTTTTACATTTGACTAAAAAATATTTGAACTAATTTATTACGTTTGGTCTCCAAAATTTCAGCCTGATAGCCAAATGAAATTTCAGAAACATAAGAATTATATTTCAGACTACTGGGAGGTACTGGTTTAAAGAGGCTTTATAGCTTTCCACTGGTAAGAAAAAAATATTGAATTTATTCAAGATGGTGCTAAATGGTCAGTTCTACAGTTTAAGAAATTTATTGTCAGTGCCCTATTCACCTTAGAAGATAATTCTAAAGGGGGTTAGGTAAGGGTAATGCAAATAAAATCAAAATGCTGAATATAAATCACTTTATGCTTCCTGGAAGAAAAATACTCTGAATTCAAAAGATCTGAATCAAATTATTCAACCTTTGGAATATGATTATTGTGTTTGATCACTGAAATTTTAAAGTAAAAAAAATGACAGTGATATATAGGCCTTAATAAAGCAAAGAGTGTAAATATAAATTTACTTGTTTAATATGTGCATACTTAGGACAGCCTATGTCCTAAGTACATATATGAAAATGTTGATCAGGGGAGTAAATTATTTTTAAAACTAAATTTTAAGTTTGTCAGTATTATTGGCAAATAAGGTACAACTAAAAGAATACTTAATGTTATGTGGTACTTTAAACAAAAAATATTGTACACAGCTTTTCTATTCCTTTGAAATATACATCTTTTTAAAATAGATACAGTTCATCTACTTATATTGCAGCCTTTCCCAGTAGGGCAGACAAATCATTGTAAAGTAGGTGGCTTTTGCCTGTTGTTTTACCTTCTGTTGTATTTTGTTCAAATGAGAACCTTTTAAAAAAGTAATGTGATTAGATTTTCACTTCTTAGGTGATTGATTTGAGTATGAGATTCTTTTTTTTTAACACTTTGATATGTAAGTGCCAATACTTTTATAACACTACTAGGCTTTATTTTTTAATGGAAAATGATTTCAAGTTTAAGATTTTTTGAAGTGTTGATTTAGCAGTACTTTAAAACTATCTTCAACATGTGCCAATGCTGACAAGAAAAACAATTTTTAATGTATTGAATTCACTATAGTATTTAATAAATTCTATTTTAAAATAAAAACCGAATTTGTTTTATTTTATATAGTGAAAAATAGTTGAAAATGAACCAAGAGTTTACTAGATTGTGTTCACATATCACAAAAAAAAGGGTCACAACTCTTACAAAATACTGTGATTACTTAGGTCTAACAAACTACCCTTAAAATCCAGAATCTGTGGATGGTAGGAATTTATATTGTTACATAAAAGCACTTAACAAATATTTACTAATGTATGTACAGATAATTACATGAATGGTATGAATCTACATCATGCACAACCATAGAAGTGAAAAGTTGTACCCCATTTGTGTACAATGAATCAAAATGCAGTCTGTAAAAATAAAAATGATAATACTTAAATAAATAAAGGAAGGTCTTACCACTTAGGAGGAACATTCCTGGTGCTGGTGTTTGCAGCTTTGCAATGTGTTCCATTACCAAATTACAAATTACCAAAATCCTTGCTGCCATTGTATTGCCTTTTTTTTTTTTTTTTTTTTTTTTTTTTTTTTTTTTTTGGGTTTAAATCCAGGGCCTGGCCCATGCCAGGCAAGCACTCTACCTCTGAGCTACATCCCCAGATGAGGTTGGCCTAAATATGTGTTTGTGGTTTACCTTAACGGCATGATGAGAAAGTCCTTTATTTCCCTGCATGCCCTGATGCAAAAGAAACTTATTTCACCCCACAGGCCCATAGATCTGCAAAGATACAGAGGACCTGTGTCTAGGGAGTGGAAGAATAAGATGGCTGGGCACAGGGATGAAAAGGAGATTCATTCTCCTGTATATTCTTGTACCTTTTGCAGAAGGTGTAGCAAAGTTTAGTAGAAGAGAGGGAAGAAGGAAGAAGGGCTGGGGCACTCTCAAGGGAGAAAATGGATCATCTCAAAGAGGAGATGGACAACCCACTTCTTTGTGAACTCAGTTTTCATGGAGTAGGAGAGGAGATTTCTAGAGTGTCCCATTCAAGCACCACCCCCTAGCTCTTGATTGACAATTGGATTATATCAGATTTCTAAATCCTTATTGCATACATCATACTCCTGAGGGTCTAAGTGAAACCCAGAGGGGTGAAAATTTCTAATTACAATAAGATTAGATAATGTGCCAATGACCTGAAGGCAACTTTGGTCATTTTGGCTTGCACAGGCAGATTTTATCTGGAACTTTCTTTTGCAGACCTGGAGGGTATTAAGCTTTCCAACCTCCAGTCAGGGCAATGTCTTCCTCTTACCAAAGGAGGAGTCAGGCAAACACTCCTCAACCCTGTGAATAATAGGATCACTTTGTGTAAATTGTTTCCTTAAAAACACGTTGAAAGTTAGTACATAGGCTCAGTTTTTTGAATTAACCCCTCCATGTTCCCACTGCCCATGTTTACCTGTTCATTGTCATATCATTTTTAAAAAAATTTTTGTAGTTGTAGATGGACAGAATGCCTTTATTTGTTTATTTTTATGCAGTGCTAAGGATCAAACCCAGTGCCTCACACATGCTAGGCAAGTGCCCTGCCACTGAGCTACAGCCCCAGTCACCCCCCATACTATTTTCTAGAGGTAGTAAGCCTTATAAATAATGTGTATAGTAGGAGTAAAAAAAGAAATATTTAACCAACCATCAAAATTTTTTGTAAAATTGAATAAAAATAATTTATGTCCTCTAAGATTACATTTATTGGCTTGAAATTCATTTTTTACTAGAAAATAATTTCATATTTCCATTTTTATAATCCTATGAATTCTAGAGTCTAAGTAGTTTTTAAACTCTTTTTATTATGGCTCTTACCCAAATGACCCATAACAAAATAAAAATAGGGGCTGAGGGCATAGCTCAATGGTAAAACACTTGCTTAGCATGTGCAAGGCACTTTATTCCATTCCCAGGACCAAAAATAAAAATGAAAATAAAAAGTACAAACAATGCAATCTCCAGCACCACACACACCAAAAAATGTATCCCAGAAAAGCATTTATACAGGTAAATGAAAGCAATACCCAGTTGTAAGCGACATAAGATATCATTTCTAAAAAATATGGAAATTCCAACTACCTGCATAAGAATTCTTCAAATAGAGGCTTTGTATTTATAGCAATAGCCAGGCTTCTTAACAGAATCTGGAAGAGAGAGCTCTGCAGTGAGGTATTCTCATAGTTCATTTTGCTCTGCTGTAATAATACCTACTACAACTGGGTAATTTATAAGGAACAGAGATTCATTTCTTACCATTTTGGTGGCTGGGAAGTCTGTTGTTGGGGTACCCATAATTGGCAAGAGCCATTTTGCTACTTCTAGTGCTGAATTTGCTTTTATAGCAAATCCATTCTCACCATAAGTAACCTACTCCTAAGAGAACATTAATCCATTAATCCATGAGGACTCTACCCTCATGACCTAACCACCTCTTATTAGACCCTACCTCCCAACACTGTTGCACTGGGGATTAAATTTCCAACACATGAACTTTAGGGGACGATTCACACCACAGCAGGAGCTAATTCATACAATTCTTTTAGGAGGTTATAGAGAAATAGTTCTTAGTCTTACCTAAAAAGAAAAGCCTATGGTTTGGCATGTCATTATGTTAAAAATAACTTTACAATTTAGATTAGAGCATGACATCTTTAGATTAAGTAGGAAGCGTTGTAAATTAGATTCTAGTTTATAATGTTCTATGAATAGGCTCTAATGACAAGTAATTGGAAAACCAAGTTTTCAAAATATTTGAAATTTTGACATGAGAGTAAACACAAAAGGTACTACTACCAAGTTGTTTTCTGTGTGTGTGTGTGTGTGTGTGTGTGTGTGTGTGTGTGTGTTTGAGGTGCTGGGGATTGAACCCAGGGACACTCTACCACTGAGCTGCATCCCAATATTTTTTATTTTGTTTTGAGACAGGGTGTCACTAGGTTGCCTTATCTGGCCTTGAATTTGCAATACACCTGCCTCACCCTCTTAGTCACTAGGATTATAGGTATGCACCACCACACAGGCCCAAGTAATTTTTTAAAATATTTTGTTTTAGTTGTAGGTAGACACAATGCCTTTATTTTATTTTTTATGTGGTGCTGAGGATCGAAAACCAGGGCCTCAAGCATGCTAGGCGAGCGCTCTACCACTGAGCCACAACCCCAGATCAATTTTTTTTATAAATATGAAAATAATGAATTTTTCTTTTTTTATTTTTATTTTATTTTTTATTTTTTAAATTTATTTAATTTTGATTCATTGAACACAAATGGAGTACAGCTATTGTTTCTCTGTACACAAAGTAGAGTCACACCATCTGTGCATTCATACATGTACATAGGGCAATGATGTCTGTCATATTCTGTTATTATTCTTAGCCCCCCACCCCGACCCCACTGCTCCCGTCCTCTATGCTATCTACCCTTCCTCCATTCTTGCCACCCTTCCACCCCGAATTATGCATCATCATTCACTTATCAGAGAGACCATTTGGACTTTGGATTTGGGGGATTGGCTAATCTCACTTAGCATAACAGTCTCCAACATGATCCATTTACCTGCAAATGCCATAATTTTATTCTTCTTTATGACTGAGTAATATTCCATTGTGTATATGTACCACAGTTTCTTTATCCATTTATCTATTGAAGGGCATCTAGGTTGGTTCCACAATCTAGCTATTGTGAATTGAGCAGCTATGAACATGGATGTGACTGCATCACTGTAGTAATCTGATTTTAAGGCCTTTGGGTATAGGCCAAGGAGTGGGATAGCTGGGTCAAATGGTGGATCCATTCCAAGTTTTCTAAGGAATCTCCACACTGCTTTCCAGAGTGGCTGCACCAACTTGCACTCCCACCAGCAATGTATGAGTGTCCCCTTTTCCCCACATCCTCGCCAACACCTGTTGTTGCCTGTATTCTTAATAAAAGACATTCTAGTTGAGGTAAGATGAAATCTTAAGGTGGTTTTGATTTGCATTTCTAATTTTTCTTAAGTACATGAAACATTTTTCAATTGAGGCTTCACCAATTATTTATTCTACAAAATTGACTCCAGCTCCTTTCAATGCAGAGAAATAAACAAATGCAATTGCCAAGTTCTCTCTATTCTATCTTTCAAATATCTCTCAAAAGAGTTTCAAGGATTCACCATCCCCACTGTCACTAACTCATTTAACCCATCTCTACTGTATCAAACTCTTAACTGGTCTTCCAGGAACTAATTTTATTATCAATTCCCTTTCTACTTCAGAGCCAATGATTTTTTTTTTCAAAATTGAAATTGGATCATGCAACACCAATACTTTAGAATACTAGTACAGAATCCTGAGATCTGAAGAGAAAAAACAAATTCACTCAAACTCAACAATGAACACAGACAACTTCTATGACCAAATATGTGGGGGTTTTCCTCACACATAAAGCAAGTAGTCCTTTAGCAGTGGACATCAGCAGAGTGTCCCCTAACTCAATTTAATTCTGATACTATCCACCTGGAATTAGCATCAGATCCCACAGGTTGAAGGCTCAGTTTCATCCTCCCCCATCCCACAAACATTTTAAATTGGGTTTTTACAACCCCCTTCCTGGGGGGGGGTTAATTTGATAGAGCAATTCACAGAATTCAGATAAACTTAGGTTTTTCAGTTTATTATAAAGTATATTACAAAGGATACAGATGAAGATTATAAAATATATTACAAAGGATACAGAAGAAATAGATCAAGGTATGTGTGAAGGGGCACAAAACCTCCAGCCCTCTCTGGGCATTCTACTCTCCAGAAATCTTCAGATTTCTGTGTTCAGAAATCTCCATTTGTTCAGCTCTTCAGAAGCCCTCTAAACCTAGTCTTTTGGGGGTTTTCTGGAGGTTTCATTACCTACGCATGACTGATGAAGTCATTCACCATTGGTGATCAACTCAACTGTCAGTCCCTTTCCCTTCTGAAGGTTGTGGATGAGCGGGGCTAAAGGTTCCAACCCTCTAATCATGCCGTGGTCTTTCCAGTGATGGCCCAGCCTGAAGCTAGCTAGGATTGACCAGCTCCATCAGTCAACTCAACTCATTGATATACAAAAAGACACTTACCTTGAAGATTCCAAGGATTTTGGAATTGTGTATCAGGAAAAGGGATTCAGGATAGAACCTAAGAACTGCGTTGTAGCTGATACCATCATTGTACAAACATCAAAATGACACACACAACCTAGATGGTATAGTCTACTACTCACCTAGGTTATACTCTAACCTTTTGGGGCCACTGTTATACATTCAGGTCATCATTGACAGAAACATTGCTATGCAGTGCATGACTGAATATATTTCATAATATCATAAGGCCTGACCAGTTAAGTCCCTGTTCACTTTCAACTTAATCTCCCATCATATTCCTTTGTGCCATTCTTGCCGCCCACTTGCACCCATCTTCCTGAGTTACTTTCCTGTGCACAGTCTCCCCTTCCTACTTAGCCATTTTCTACAGACCCTTCAAATATTACTTTAGGTCTCATTGATCGGAATAGGAAAATGAACATGGAAAGAACAAGTACGACAATACCTTTGTGGGATTTTATAGTAAAGGGAGAGAAATGAGGTAACTAGAGGGAGGATATAGGATCAAGAAGTAAGATTATGGACTTTGGGAGTTTTTTTTTTGCAGGAGTGAGAAATAATGCATATGTGAATGCTGAGGGGGATCCAGCAGAAAGGGAAATTTTCATGATATGGAAGTGTGATGGGAAAAAATAATTACATTTATTTCCTATGTAGCACAGAGGTGATAGGATCCAGTGCCCAGCTGGAAGAGGTGTCATTACATAGGAAAATGGAGATAAGGTAGTTGTGGTATGATAAGAAATATACTGTATTTGGTCTTTGTCCCTAGTTCCAGGCACAGAGATCCTAAAATCCTTGGAATTTCCCAAGTGATGGGACTACATTTTTTTACTCATAAGAACCTGTTTTGATCACACCTGAGTTCAAGAGAATGAAATTACTTAGAGTGGGGCTTCTAGATACCCTCAGGATAGGGCTGGTTTCTAGGTGAACCAGCCTTTTGATTAGAGAGTTGAAACTTTCAGTCCTATCACTGACCACTACAGAGGTGAGAGGGACTGGAAATTGACTTCATCACCAATGGCCAATGATTTGTTCAATCGCGCCTACATTATGAAGCCTCCATAAAATCCAAAACAAGGAAGTTCAGAGAGCTTCTTGAATTGGTGAACACATGGAGGTGCTAGGAAGGTGGTGTATCTAGGGAAGGCATAGAAGCTCTGCATCCTTTTTCCTATTTTTTGCCCCATGTGTCTCTTTCATTTGTCTGTTCCTGAGTTTATTCTTTTATTATAAACAGTAAATGTAAGGAAAGTATTTCCCAGAGTTCCCTGAGTCATTGTAGTAAATTATCAATTGGGGTCAAGGGGACCCCTCACATATAGTCAGTCAGTCAGAAGTACAGGTGGCAACTGGGGACTTGCAACTGGGGTTTAAAGTGGGGTTTTCTAATGGAATTGAACCCCTTTAATTGATAGGATATAAAACTAACTCCAGGTAGTATCAGAATTTAATTTTATTGGTGTCTGTAGAGAATCGAAGAATTTGTAGTTAGTGTTGGAATTCAACTCAGTAGTGTATATGAGCACAGGTGCAGGGAGATGAGGCAGATGTTACTTGTGGGAACATGGGAAGTCCTATTCTGATTGCTTTTATTTTCTGACAATGAAGTACCAAACAGGGTCATCAGCTGAGAATCAGTTTTGGGAATAGACACACAAAATTTGAAGAGAGATGTAAGGATATTAAAAGGTTGACTTTTTTTTTTTTTTTTTTTTTTTTTTTTTTTTTTGCAGTGCTGGGGATTGAGCCCAGAGCCTTGAGCTTGCAAGGCAGGCACTCTACCAACTGAGCTATATCCCCAGCCTGACTTTTAAAAGCGTACCAAAAAGAAGTGAGTGAGTGGTTGAGGGTATAGGTTCTCAAAGTACAACAACTCCATCAGCAACAGCATCACTGGGGAACTAATTAAAAATGCAAAATCTTGGCCTCCACCCTGAACTTGACTTAGAAACTCTGAGAGCAAGGTGCAGCAATTTGTTTCTTAAACTTTTCATGTGATTCTGTTGCATGCTATTTTTGAGACCCAGTGTAACAGAATTACCCAAGGGTTTGTTGAATCATGTATTGCTAGGTCCCAACATAGATTTTTCTTCTTCTCCTCTTTTTTTTTTGTTCTAGAGATTAAACCCAGGGGTGCTTTACAACTGAGCCACATCCCCAGCTCTTTTTATTTTTTATTTTGAGACACGGTCTCACTAAGTTGTTTAGACTGACCTTGAATTTGTAATCCTCCTAATTTAGCCTTCCAAGTCACAGGGATTATAGGTGTGTGTCACTGACCAGATTGTTTTTTCCCCTTCCTTCCTTCCTTCCATTTTAACCTCTCTTCCCTCCCTTCCTTCCAATGCTGGGAATCAAACCTATGGGCCTTATATATGTGAGGCAAGCGTTCTGTCTCTATACTACACCTCTGGTGCCCCCAAGCTCAGATTTTCTAATTCAGGTCTGGGGTGGGGCTCAACCAAGTATTTTCATTTCTAAGAAGTTGCCACATAGCTAGTGCTGCTGGCCGGGGCACCAAAGTTTGAGAACTACTAATCTAACAAAATATGGTACGATTGATGGGTTGCAACAAGGGCTCATTGTGACATTTGTGATATTAAAATTAAAATAATCTTTTCTTGGTTGAATATATGGGTGTATACACACTATATTCAATTACAGAGGTGTAATGTAGGAGTGAACCAGGACTGTGATTTAGTCAGTCAAGTTCAAGAAAGTTGAAAGAGAAGCAAAAGTACTTACGATGTATGTAAGGAAGCAAATATAAATGGCTGACCATGAAATTTAAGATGGGTAAGAAGGGACACGAGGATTTGAGAAAGGGGTGCACGATAGTGTAAAGGTGTTAAGGTTGAGTGCATTATAGATACCTGTGAAGCTGAAAGATTATTTTGTTTGGATAGAAGAAATTGCATATAAGAGCAGTGATGGGGAGGTAGATTGTTAGATATTGAAATTATGAGGAATTACCATTATTGGTAATGATAAGGTCAATGAAATTTTGCCAAATAAAATACAGAATGCCCATGTAAATTTGAATTTCAAATAAATGATAGATTCTTTTTTTTTTTTTTTGGAACCAGGGATTGAACTCAGGGACACTCGGCCACTGAGCCACTTCCCCAGCCCTATTTTGTATTTTATTTAGAGAAAGGGTCTCACTGAGTTGCTTAGGGCCTCGCTAAGTTGCTGAGGCTGGCTTTGAACTCACGATCCTCCTGACTTAGCCTCCCGAGTCGCTTGGATTACAGGCGTGCACCACCACGCCTGGCTAATGATAGATTCTTTTCTTAAAGATTCTTTTAACATAAATATGTTCTAAAGTATACTCAGAACACACATTATAAATATGTATATATGATATTATATACAATTTTGTTATATATGTGTTTTCATCATTGTTATATATATAAGAAAATGTCCTTTAGGCTGGGGTTTACATCAGTGGTAGATCATGTGTGAATGCGTGAGGCTCTGGGTTTGATCCCCAGCACCACAAAAACACAACAAAATAAAAACCTTACAAGAAAATGTCCTTTCTTACAAGATTGATGTCATGATACACAGGAACAAAATGAGATGATGTCTGATTCACTTTTAAATCCTTTGGCTAAGAAGATACAAAAAAGGGGCAGAAAGAACAAAGCAAATGCAGTAGTCTTGATAATCACTAAATCTAGATTATGGGTATATTTACTCTTATATATGTAGAAAATTTTTCTTTAAAACATGTTTGGAACGTTGTTTTATGTACCTTCAGAAAGGAGTAAAACTAGATATGCATTCAATTCACCTCTAATCTGCATCTTATGTTTTTATTTACTTCAGCTATACTGAGCACTTCTATTTCAATAGTATTCAGCACAGAGCCAATTATTCCTCCAATTAATAGCTTGTTGCCAGCTATTTGTTGTTTACATGTTTTAGTTTTACTTAGAGTTTTATATGTTGTGTAATTGGCTTTCATGATCTTGAAATATATCAAGCTAAGATTAGCTACCTGCATATTATCCCTTTGAGATCTTCACAAAACAAGATGAACATCTCCTAAGAATAATGAGATAAGTATGTACATATCCATACTCATCAACACACAAATATAGTAACTCCACATCAATGTCATTTCATTTGCATTTTAGGATATTCCTTAACTAACTTTACAGTGTTAAAATATTGATAAATTTCTATTAAAGGATCTGTGTTAAAATGTTAATAAATAGCAGAAATAATGATCAGAAAAATTTTTAAAAATTTAATGCTAAGGAGTGAAATCAGGTGATAAGTGTGAGTTCTACCACTGAGATACACACCTGGCCCCAGACCTTCTTTAAGATTCCTTGTTTTCAATTTTGTGCTAATATCTCATGTGAAGAAAAACATTTTTTAAACACTGGAATAACTTACAGAGCAAACAGTTAAAGTGTCAAATCAAATAACCAAGTTTAAGAAGACTCATCTTTTTATGTATATTATTGCATGGGTTTACTCAAAGACATTAATGTGTGTCACTGTGAAAAAAATAATTCACTATCAGTATCACCAATTAATATTTTAAAAATAGACGGTGAAAATTAAAATCAACAGCACAGTCTCATGATTCCTAACATCTAAAATCGTTCATGTGTAAAATGTGATTATTTTTCCCTTGGTTTTAAGTGGATAAGTCTCTCCTGAAACTGGAATTTGGGAATTAATATTTTACATAAACAGCATGAGAAGTTCAGAGGTAGCTCAGTGACAGAGTGTTTGTCCAGCATGCATAAGATGCTGGGTTTGATCTCCAGCACCCTCCACCCCCCAAAAAAGAAAGAAAGAAAACAGCATCAGTTTTGTTTTGTTTTTCACTTTCTCAGGAAATAACTGAATCACATGACTTAGGAATAGCTACATCATTAAAACGAGTCAAATTAAAGTTAATTAAGTAAAATGTCATTGCTTATCATAGTTTCATGCATTTATTTATAGACCCCTCTGAACTCTCCATCCAGCCAAAGGAATTCATTTATTATACACTCACATATGCTTCAGAGAAGTTCATGCAGCTCCATCAATAATATTCTTCAACACAAGGGCATTGCTAAATTCAAAGGGGAATTTCTCTCTATGGTTACGGTTAATTTATACTAGCTTTTGCCCACTAGAGGAAGACTTTTAAAACTTCAGGGAGAGGAATAAGGGTGTAGCTCAGTGGTAGAGCATATACTTAACATGTGCATGGGCCCTGGGTTCAATCCCTAGCATCAAAAGGAATAAACACCCAATGTTAGGAGGAAATTTTTGTTCCCTTTTAAAAATAATCTGGAACCAAAAGGTTATAAAAAGTGTAATTAATTAGTATAATCACATATAATACTGTTGAAGAAGACTGATTTTCATCTTTTCAACTATTTGAGAAATATTTATTGACAACTTCTGAAATGTCAGGCACTATACTGGTGTTAAAGATTAATATTTGAAACATTTCAGATATTTTTAGTTGGCATTTTATAAGCTTTCCACTTGTGACCAAGGTTAATTCTTTTGAAAAAGTGTCAAAGAACAAAAAATCCATTAATCCTCTATCCAAAGTACAGCAAAATTTGTTGGAACTGGTTTAATTACCCTCTGTTTATATAAACAAAGGATTCTGTAATGATTTGCCAAATATTTAGAAATGTCAAATTTTAAGTGACCAAGAATGTTAACTAAAATGCACATTTCATATATTGACTCTTGGGTTTTTTTGTTGCAATAATCAGTTTTAATTGTTTTAATGTTGCCAGCATTCTTAGTCATTCCTTTTCAGTTTTAAGATACAGTGTCCCACTCTTAGTTGCCCATAGACTCACCCTGGTGGCAAATCCATTTAGAGAGAAGTCAGAGGCAGGATTAATGTGGAAATAAACACACAAGCCAACAATTTGGCCCTAGTGATGTAAACAGAGATCTTTGATTAGCTGATTAAATAGGTTTTAGAAAAGATTTTGTGAAAGACTGAATCATAATAATCTGTTTTCTATTATTAGTGACATTTCTGTCTTATGTCTTTCTGTCCAAGAAATAATATAGTGCAAGGCTTAAGGACGCAAACTTTGGAATTAGACTATAGTGATTGAAACCTTGGCTCTGCCCACTGTACAACTTCCAGCTCTGTACAATGAGGATATAATAGTATCTGGCGCATAGAGTGGAGAGGACTTAATGAGTCAATACCTGTTGTGAGTAGAACAGCAGCTGGCAAGTAGAAACCACACAATAAATACCATCTATACAACATAAAGGCAGAAAGATCTTCCTGTTTTCAAATCACTTTACTTTGAATCCTGTTTTACTTATCTGAATGTAAACCTCTATATTATCAAGGTTTCTGAAGCACATTTTAAATAATTGTGGAAAGTTATAAAACCTGGCTAGTGAAAGAGACAGTAATCATTCACAAAATTTGTAGTTACTGCTACTACTATTTGTAGCTTCTGCTTTTTTTTTTTTTTTTTTGATACAGATTGAAGCAGGGTCAGGGGGGTTTTCCTACTGAACTACATCCCAGCTCTTTTTATTTTCTATTTGAGAAAGGGTCTCAATAAGTTGCTTAGGGATTCCCTAATTTGCTGAAGATTAGACTTGAACTTGAGATCCTTCTGCCTCTTGAGCCGAGTTGTGAGGATTGCAGGCGTGCACCACCAAAAAGATCAGGACAATCTTTCTGTAGTCCCAGCAGCTCAGGAGGCTGAGGTAGGAGGATTGGGAGCTTAAAGATAGCCTCAGCAACTTAGGAGGCCTTAAGCAACTCAGCGAGACCCTGTCTCAAAATTAAATATAAAAAAGGGCTGGAGATGTGGCTCAGTGGTTAAGCACCTCTGAGTTCAATCCCTAGTACCAAGAAAAAAAAAATATTGAGAAACTACTAATCTCCTTATATTTTTCATCATAGTTTAAAATATTTGCAAGGAATACAATTACTATAATATTGCAAATTTACACATCTGTGTGTTTGTGTGTTTGGGGACTGAATTCAGAGTCTCACACATACTAGGCAAGCAATCTACCACTAAGCTGCATTCCCAGCCCACAAATTTATACATTTTAAAATAAAACTTAGATCACTTGGAATTTAAAAACGATAATGATCCAATACTCACCATTATTCCTTTAAGAAAGTTAGGAAACTATCCCTTAAAATAGGAAATCTTTCTGGGTATAGTGGTGTACACCTTTAATTCCAGCCATTTGGAAGGCTTAGACAGGAGGAATGAAAGTTTGAGGCCAGCCTCAGCAACTTAGCAAGACCTTGCTTCAAAATAAAAGAATAAAAAAGGTCTGGGGATGTAGCTCAGTGGTAAAGAACCCCTGGGTTCAATCCCCAGTATAATTAAATAAATAAATAAATAAATAAATAAATAAATAAATGGAAAATTTATATCACTTTTCTTTTGTCCTTAACTTATGTTCTATTCTACTTTCCCAGTATTTGAGTGGTGTGTGTGTGTGTGTGTGTATGTGTGTATGTGTGTTTGGGGATATTGAATCCATGGGTATTTTAACACTGAGCATCCTCATCCCTTTTTATTTTTTAGTTTGAGACAGGGTCTCACTAAGTTGCTGAGGGCCTTGCTAAATTAATGAGGGTGGCCTCAAATTTATGATCTTCCTTTCTCTGTTTCCCAAGTCACTGGGATTACAGGCATGGACCACCACACCCAGCTCCAGTATGATTTATTGTCTTTCTTTTTTCCTTCTTCCTTTCTTTTCTCTCCTTCCTCCCTTCCTTCCTTCCTTCCTTCCTTCCTTCCTCCCTCCCTTCTCTCTCTCTCTCTCTCTCTCTCTCTCTCTCTCTCTCTCTCTTTTTCTTTCTTCACCAGGGATTGAACTCAGGGGCACTTAACCACTGACCCACACCCCTGCCCCTCTCTTGTATTTTATTTAGAGACAGGGTCTCGCTGAGTTGCTTAAGGCCTTGCTAAATTTTTGAGGCTGACTTTGAACTCGCCATGCTCCTGCCTCGGCCTCCTGAGCCACTGGGATGATAGACAGGCACCACTGCATCCAGTCTTCGGTATGATTTTTTTAAAAAACAATGAATAGTCTTAATTTTTAGATGAATTTTACTTTTACAAAAGAAATTGAGCAGAAAGTTTCAATTAATCTCTTTCTCATATTCTGGCTCGGTACCCACAGGCAATTTTCCCTGTTATTAACATTTTGCCTTAGTGTGGTTCATTTATTACAACTGATAATGCACTCTTGATGTAAATAATTAAAGTACATAATATACATTCTGTTTTACCCTTGTGTTGTATATTCTATGGGTTTTGATAAATGTATAATGACATATATTTACTGTTATAGTATCATATGGGGAAGGTTAAATTTTCCTCCACCCTTCTATGGTCTTCAGCTGGGACTGATGCAAGACAGATTAACAGGGAAAAAAAGACATATAAACTTTATTTATATGTACATGGAACCCTCACAAGAAAAATGAACACCTAAAGAATAAGTGCTTACACATTAGGTTGAGCAAACAGTGGCAATTGTGGGAAAGTAATAGGAAAGTAAGGATTAATTTAATAAGGTTTTTTGGTACAGATTTCTCTCAGTCTCAAGTCTGTCTTTCCTGATTAGAATATTTCTTTCCTCCTGGATTAAGGAGGGCATCTTTTACATGGGAGTTTCATCTTCTGCTTTCCAGAAGAAAAAGAGGAGGTCAGAGTGCCCTTGCTGTACCTGCTGTTTTCCAAGTGTCTTTAGTTCAAACTAACCAATATACCAAAGCATATTTGGGGGTGGCATGTCCTGAACTCTTCACATAATAGCTTCACTGCCTTAAAAAATACTTTGTGTTGCACCTATTCATCTCTTCTGCCCTCCCCACATCCTCTAGCAAACACTGATCTTCTTGTCTCCATAGTTTTGCCTTTTCCAGAATGTCAGATAGTTGGAATCATTGCACTATGTACCTTTTCAGATTGACTTCTTTCACTTACCTTTATGCATTTACGGTTCTTCCATGTATTTGCATAGCCTGGTATATCATTTCTTTATGTTGCTGGATAATATTCCCCTGGGTGGATGTAACACAGTTTGTTTATGCATTCACCTACTGAAGGTCATCTTGGTTGTTTCCAATTTGGGGCAATTACTAATAAGGCTTTTATAAACATTTGTGTACAGGTTTTTTGTGTAGATAAGTTTTCAATTCATTTGAGTAAACACCAAGGAGTACAATTGTGTTGTATCATAAAAGCATATTTAATTTTGTAAGAAACTGCCATTCTGTCTTCCAAAGTGCCTATGCTCCTTTGCATTCTCACCAGCAATGAATAAAAGTTTCTATTTCTGTGGCTTCCACATCCCTGCCAACATTTGGTGTTGTGACTGTTTTGCATTTAGCCATTCTGATAGGTGTGTAATGTTGTTTCAATTTGCAACTTCCTGATGGCACCCGATATTGCACATCTTCTCATATGCTTACTTCTCATCTGTATACTTCAGTGAAGTGTATGTTCAGATTTTTTTGTCTTATCTGCAGATTTGAGTAAGTGTTAAGTGTGGAAGATCTGTGCCTAGGTTCATTTTTTTCCCATGTGGGTGTTCAATTGATTCAGTACCGTTTGTTGAAAAGACTATCCTTTCTCCATTGAATCGCATTTGCTCTTTTGTCAAGGATTGATTGACTATATTTGTGTGGGTCTCTTCCTGGGTCCTCTATTCTGTTCCACTGACTTATTTTGTCTATTATTTTGTCAATATACACTGTCTCCATTATTATAACTTTATAGTTAAGTCTTAAAATCTGGAAGTATTCTTAACTTTGTTTTTCTCCAGTATTGTTAGCTAGTCTATGAATTTTGCTTTCCACTTAAGCTTTAGAATTTGTTTGCTGATATACACGAAATAACTTGCCTAGAGTCTGATTGAAATTGTTTTGAATCTATAGTTGGGAAAAATATCCTGACACTATTGAGCCTTTTGATCCATGTAGGTGGAATATCTCTCCACTTATTTAGAGTTTCTTTGACTTCTTTGATCAATTTTGTACTTTTCTTTATATAAATTTTAAATGTATTTAGATTTATATCTGAGTGTTTTATTTTTGGTGCTAATGTAAATGGCATTGTGTTTTAATTTCAATAATTTATTTTTTTATGAAAATAAAAATCAAAATAAAAATTTTTGATAGAAAATTATTGACCTTACTGTGATGCTTTTCTACAACAAAATTATGCGTCATCCAGTATATTGAGACAATAAGGTGAAGAGGGCTGATTAGTATTCTAAGGCAATAGTCTTCAAACTGGGATACACATTCCATGGTGATATATGAAGATTTTCCAAGGGATAAGGAAATTATTAGAAACTGACATTTAAGGGATTGATTTCATAAAAATTTTAATTTTATATTTCTCTTACTTTCACTTTCTTTGGGAATATCTCATAGTTGTTCATATTATATCATTTCAGTAGAACTGGACACTTAGAACTTAAGGCCAAATTAGTCCATCAGGTTTAGGACAAAACATTTCAGGAAAGAGACATGAACAATAGCATGACATCTGAGTCATACAAGAGAGTAATCTAGAGCAACGTGTGGTCTATGCAGATGTTCAGTACATTCCTGAGTGGATGTATGGCTCATGGAGCAAACAATATGCTGTGGTAATGCAGGCTTCCATGTTGTGCTCCACCTCTGGTTACCTCTACTGTACAGAGACCTACCTTAAACTGACATGATATTCTGCATGCCAGAATCAGAGGACAGAGTTACATAGTTAGATTCTGATCTATCAAAGTGTTTATTTGGTTCTCTAACAAGTATTTGTTAAATATTAAGTATGTGTCATCAAGCACTGGGAAGGGATATGCTGATGAATAGGCTAGATAAGGCTGTGATCCTCATGCAGTTGAATGTTTAGTGAGGGACTAGCAAATAAGTTGGTAATTGGAGTACAATAAGATAAACAGTATAATAGAGAATATACAGTGTACAATAGGAACATTTGGAATGATCTCTTAAATTGTGTGTGTGTGTGTGTGTGTGTGTGTGCATGCTTTGAAGGAAGGGGATAAAACAATAAGTGAAAAAAAACAAATAAGTGAAAGAGGGACTTACGAGTTGAGTTGTGATAACACATTGAAAAGGAATAGGAAAGAAACTAGGAGAAGTGACAAGATAAGGGACTAGAAATAGATAGAATGGGGTCAGACTGTAAAATGTTTGAACTTGTTTATAAGAGTCATTAAGGAAAAAGAGTCATTGAAGGGTTTAAAGTGCAGAAGTGATTTATGGGTCACTCATTAAATTAGTTCCAATTAGTCTTTTTAAATTTATTACTGGAGTCCCTGGCTGCTTATCATGCAAAAAGATTTCTATAATTTGGTGTGTTAAAGCAGCTTTCTGTTGCTGTGACAAAATGCCTGAGAAAATCAGTTTAAAAGGAGGAAAGATTTATTTTATTTCATGATTTCAGAGGTTCCAGTCCATAATCACTTGGCCTTGTTGCCTTTGGGCCTGTAGCAAGGCAGTACATCATGGCAAAAGCATGTGGAGAAGGTTACTGCTCACCTCATGGTGGTCAAGATGCAAACTGAGGGAATTAATGGGGTCAGAATTCCAAAATACTCTTCAAGCCCCGCCCCCCGACCAGTGACCTATTTCCTCTAACCAGGTTCCACCTCCTAAAGTTTCCACCACCTCCCAATAGTGCCAGGGGACCAGACTTCGACACATGAGCTTTTGGGGGGACATTTAAGATCAAAACCGTAACACTTGTTTATGCCTTTCTGCCTTTGTTTCAGTGTTCTCTTTACTCAGAATGCCTTTGTTTTATATAGCCCTTCTGCTTTTCTCACAAGACTCAGTTGCCTCCAAGCTTTCCAAATATTCCCAGTTGGTGATTAGACTCTACCACTGCATAATGATGTGCTCATATCATAATTTTATCAGTTATATATTGCTACATAACAAATTATCCAAAATCTTAGTGGCTTAAAAGAATAGTGAACTTGCTATTTTTCACAGTTCCTAAGGATCAGGACATTGGGAATGGTTTAACAGGGTGATTGGTCTCAGAGTTTTTAGAGATTATGTCAGCTGGGACTCCAGTTATCTTATATCTTTTAAAGGGCAGAAGGTTTCCTCCATGGCTTACCTACATGGTGGGCAAGTTGGTAAGGCTGTTGGCAGAAGGTCTCAGTTCCTTGCTATATGTATCTCTTTACAGTTTTGCTTGACAGCTGGCTTTCTCCAGAGTGAGTGATCTATAAGATAAAGATGGAAACCAAAAGGTCTTTTATGATCAAGCCTCAAAAATCATACACTGGAAACTGGGGTTGTGGCTCAGTGGTAGAGTGCTTGCCTAGCATGTGTGAGGAAATGGGTTAGATTCTCAGCACCGCATATAAATAAATAAATAAATAAATAAATAAATGTCCATCAACAGCTAAAAAATTATTTTAAAAAAATCATACATTGTTGTAGTCAACAACATATTAAGAATATTATACATGATGACAAGTTGGTTTTATCCCAGGGATGCAAGTATGATTTAACAGACACAAAACAAAAAATAGAATTCATCACACAAATATAATTAAGGACAAAAATCACTTAGTCATTTCAATGGATGCAGAGAAAGATTTTGACAAATTTAACACCCATTCATTATAAAAACACTGAAGAAACTAGGGATAGAAGAAAAGTATTTCACAGAGGTATATAGGAAAAACCCAAAGCCAACATCATGGTGAATGGGGAAAAACTGAAAACATTTCTTTTAAAATCTGGAATAAGACAAGGATGTCCATTATTACTGTTATGTAAACAGTACTAGAAATTCTAGCCAGAGCAATTAGGCAAAATAAAGAAGTACAAGGGATAAAAATGGGAAAAGAAGAAGTCAAATGATCACCATTTGCAGTGACATGATCCTATACTTAGAAGATCCAAAAAGCTCTACCTAAAGACTGTTAGAGCTAATCATCAAATTTGGCAAAGTAACAGGTTACAAAATCAGCATACAAAAATCAGTAGGTTTTCTATATACCAACAACAAATCTGCTGAGAAAGAAATCAGGAAAAGAATTATTTTCACAATAGCCTCAAAATAAAAATGCCTAGGAATAAATCTAACCAAGGTGGTAAAAGACCATTACTATGAAAACTTAGAAAACTGAAAGAAAAACTAAAGAAGACACAAAGAGATGGAAGGACCTCCCAAGTTCATGGATGGCCACACTATCAAATGCAACATTCAGAGTCAATGCAATTCCCATTAAAATACCAATGACATTTTTCATGGACCTAAAAAAAAGTATTAAAATTCATTTGGAACAATAAAAGACCCAGAATAACCAAAGCAATTCTAAGCTTGCTGGAGGCATCACAAAATCTGACTTCAAATTATACTACAGAACTACAGTAACAAAACCTGCATGATACTGGCATAAAAACAGACACATAGCCCAATGGTATAGAATAGAAGACACAGAGACAAACCCATACAGACATAGTCATCTGATCCTTGACAAAGACATTGGAGAAAAGACAAAGGTGCCAAAAGCATACATTGGAGAAAAGACAGCCTTTTAAACAAACAGTACTGGGAAAATTAGTTATCCATATATAGAAGAATGAGACTAGATTCCTATCTCTCACCCTGCACGAAACTTGGAATGCATCAAAAACCTAGGAATTAGACCAGAAACTATGCAAATCTTAGAAGAAATCATAGGCTCAAAACTCCAACATAAAGGCACAGGCAATGACTCTCTCAATAGGACTCCTAAAGCTCAGGAAATGATGCCGAGTTAATAAAAGGTATGGCATCAAATTAAAAAGCTTCTTCACAACTTTTAGCAATTAAGAAGCAATTACGAATGTGAAGAGAGAACCATCAGAAGGGGAGGAAACCTTTGATAGCTACTCTTCTGACAAAGGATTAATATCCAGAATACATAAAGAACTCAAAAAACTTAACACAAAGAAAACAAATAAACCAATCAATAAATGGGAAATGAACTAAACAGACACTCCTCAAAAGAAGAAATACAAAATATCCTCAAGTATATGAAAATGTATTCAACATTGTCAGCAATTATGAAAATGCAAATCAAAACTACGCTGAGATTTCACTTTAGTGCAGCCAGAATGGCAGTCATCAAGAATACAAAATCACAGAGAAAGGATGTGAAGAGAGTATGGAAAAAAAGGAACACTTTTACACTGTTGGTAAGATTGTAAATTAGTACAACTACTATGGAAATCAGTATGGAGGTTCCTCAAACCTCTAGGACCTCATGGTGTGGAATCACCATGACCCAGCTATACCACTCCTGGATATTTATCTTAAAGAATTAAAGTCATCATGATACAGTGATATATGCATATCCACGTTTATAGCAGCACAATTCACAATAGCCAAACTATGGAACCAGTCTAACTATCTGTTAATGGATGAATGGACAAATTAAATGTGGTATATATATACAATGGAGTTTTTGTTCAGCCATAAAAAAGAATGAAATTATGTCATTTGCAGAAAAATGGATGGAACTTGAGAACATAATGTTAAGCAAAATAAAGGAAACTCAGAAGGTCTAAGGTCATATGTTTTCTTTCATTTGTGGAAAGGAAAAGAAGAGGAAAAAGGAAAAGAAAGGTGAGGGCATCTCATGAAAATTGAAGGGAGATCAACCAGAGTAAAGGAAAGGATCAGGGGAGGAATCAGGCAATGACTCTCTCAATAGGCCTCCTGAAGCTCAGAAAATGATCCAAGAGTTAATAAATGGAGAAAGGGGAAACTATGGGTAATAGGGTACTGGCCAATTTATGTGGTATGTTGTGTGTATGAATGAATATGTAACAGAAAATGCCACCACTATATACAACTATAATGTGCCAATAAAAATATGAATAAAAGGAAAATCTCATATATTGTCATTTCTACAATATCCTAAGTACACAGGCCAAATCTATTCATTGTGAAAATGTCTAGATCAAAGCGAGGATACACAAGATAAGAAACACTGAGAGTCATAAAAAGACAGGCTAACAGCAATTCATTCATCTTTGTTCTGAGTTATACTTGCATCTGTCTCTGTCTCACTAAATCTATCTTTTACCTTTTTCTCACTATTGCTCCTACCTATGGAGTCTTTTTAGATGTGTTATTCCTAACTGAAGTTTACCTCATGAAATTTTAATGCCATTGTGTGAGTCAGTTGTTCATTACTATAAGGATACATGAATCATCCTACTTATGAAGAAAAAGTTTTATTCAGCTCACAGCTTTTTATTGTGCTTTGGTTTTGGTGCTAGAATTGAACCAGAGCTTTGTACATACTAAGCATTCACTCTACCACTGTGCTGTACTCCTAGCCCTTAGCTCAGTCTTGCAGATTCAAGGTCAGGGCACTTGGCATTGGCTCAGCTCTGGTGAGGGACTTCTTGGCTATACCACATCATGGCAGATGACAATAGCAGGAGCACATTCAGAATCAAAATATCACATCTTGATGTGGGAAGCCAGAAAGACCAACTCAGGGGTTGTGCTTAGGCTTTTATTGAAATTTGTTCTTTCAATAACTCACTCCAAGAAACTAGGAGTCCCTGAAGGCAGGGTTCCCAGTGACCTAAGGTCCTCCACCTAGGTCCCATCTCTTCTTTTAAGAATTTTTTTCTTAGTTGTAGATGGATACAATACCTTTATTTTAATTGTTTATTTTTATGTGGTGCTGAGAATTGAATCCAGTTCCTCACACATGCTAGGCAAATACTCTACCACTCAGCTACAGCTCCATTTCTAGGCACCATCTCTTAAAGGTTCCATTATTAATATTGCCACTCTAGGGACCAAGAGTACAAAAATACTTTGTTTCCCAACACATAGACCTTGGGGGACAAACCACATCCAACTCTGTATGTTTGTACACTGTATGTTTGCTCATGCACTATGTGCCTATCTGTGTTTTATATGTTTAGAGTGATATTATTTTGGCTTCCTTGAGGGTCGTACCACCCCTTTGAGGTTGAGAATGCATGCACTAGACTGAGAGCTAAATATCTGGGAGAGTTGGTACTGTACCATGCCTTTTCCTCTCTTTATTCTCATAGCACTTTGCTAGTGCTTTAACCAGAGTATAGTAGTAAATGTTTTTTGAGCTGTATTGTAAATGACTGGGCAAGAATGGGACAGAGGATGAGTATGTGATACAGGGAGAGTGGAAAATAGACACACCATTGAAAAAATGGGAATAGAACCCCCAGGGCAAAGAATTTTGTGAGGGAAAGAATATTTAATAAACATTTTCTGAAATACTGAATTTATCAGTCTTGTTCATCACTGAACATTGAATACAACTGTTCCTGACATATCCTTAGGCATTCAATATATATATTTTTGTTAATAAATTCATTCTTCAGAATGATTGCTGACCAACATATATAAACTTCAAGATTGTTCTGCTTACCTGAAAATTAAGAAATTTACTTTGATGAGTTCAATTAAAGATAAATTCTGACCCCACTTCCAACTTTAAACTCTACAATTTATCAGAGTTCTGAAGATTGTCAAGGAGCTCATCTTGTTTCATTTCTTTTTTTCTTTTTTGGTACCAGGGATTGAAGATTGAACTCAGGGGCACTAGACCACTGAGCCACAACCCCAGCCCTATTTTGTATTTTATTTAGAGACAGGGTCTCACTGAGTTGCTTAGCGCCTCACTTTTGCAGAGGTTGGCTTTGAATTTGTTATCAGGCAGGCTCCACTGCCCCAGGTTCATCTTATTTCATTTCTAAATCATCCAAGAAAGGAGTGAAGCATTTCTTGTAGGCATAAAAAGGCCAGAGTTACAAAGTTCCAGGGAAACAAAATACTCTCATTGTATTTTGATTTTCTTGTTTGTTTGTCTCCACCTTCTAGATTATAAGTCCCTAAAGGCAGGAAATGTGTAGGCCCAGTTGAAATCCGGAAGATAAACATTTATTGAATACATGTATAAATTAGTCAAGATCCTTGCCCCAAGGGGCTGACAATCTAATGTGACACATATGTTAAAACATTTTAAAGCCTTGGTCCTGCTAGACTTGCCAGATGGAAAAGGAATACCTGATACCTGCAGATTGCCAGAAGATTGTTTACAAGCAGAGTCAAAGCTTGCTAGGGAAACAGTGGTTGGATCAGTTTTGTTGGAGAAAAGATCCTGCTATAGTGAACAGTAGGTCATCATGGTTGAGAGGTAATAACTATGCAGCATGAAAAAAACTAGACCCCCCCAACAAACATGTGCATTGTGTGATGCCAGTATATAAAATTTTAGCATGTACTCTGTAATGACTGAAAACAGGTCAGTGCAATTGGTCCTCCCTATCCATGAGTTCCACATCAGTGTATTCAACCAGAGAATGAAAAACAGGGAAAAAAATGCTTCTGTACTGAACATGTACAGACCTTTTCTCTTATCCTTATTCTCTAAAAAATACAGCTTAACAGCTATTAACACAACATTTACATTCAACTAGGTCATAGATTAGGGATAATTTGAAGTATATGTAAAGATGTGTGTATATTATGTGCAAAAACTACACCATTTTATATAAGGGACTTGACATCTGCTGATTTTAGTATGGGTAGGGGGAGTCCTGGAACGAATGTCCAAAGGACACCAAGAGACAACTGCAATTGCTAAGGGATGTTGATAGGGAGTGACAGGATGAAATGGTTACAAAAGGTGGCAGGAAACTTAATGATGAATATCTATCTTCATTGGGGTAATAATTTATTTCATGGGTGTATACAAAGGCCAAAACTTATCAAATTATACATTTAAACATGTTTAGCTTATCCTCTGTCAATCATTCTTCAATAAAACTTTAAAAAAAGAGATGAGAAGCTAGGTGGTCTCGGAGGCCTGTAAATTCCCAGCAGCTCCATAGACTGAGGCAGGAGGATCGCAAGTCTAAAGGCCAGCCTCAGCAATTTGGCAAGGCCTCAAGCAACTTAAGAAGACCCTGTATAGTGTGCTGGGGTTGTGGCTCAGTGGTAGAGTGCTTGCCTAGTGTGAGGCAGTGGGTTCACTCCTCAGCACCACTTATAAGTAAATAAATAAAGGTCAATCAACAACTTTAAAAAAATCTTAAGGAAAAAAAGAAGACTCCGGTCTCAAAAATAAAAAGGGATGGAGATGTAGCTCAGTGCTTAAGCGCCCCTGGGTTCAACCCCTGGTGCAAAAACAAAAAAGATAAGATCGAAGACGGTCAAACTGAGGATCCCCTGAAGTCTTTGGGAACAGAAAGTCGAAGTGTGAAAAGCAGTTTTAAGGACATTAAATGGATTGTAGTCTTATGAGTAGGATAGGAAAGAATAGCTTTCTGTAAGCTATCAATAAGAACCAAAGCAGAATGCTATGATAGCAAAGGAAATGGAAAGAGAGGCATGTATTAGGGAACGACCTACTGTCTTTGGTTCAGAAGGTGTGTGGTGCATGCCTGTCTGTCGGTGATACCTTTTGAGTGAAAGGGATGGCTGGATAATCATTCCTGAAAGAATTTTTACAGCAGAAACAGAGGAATGAAGAGGAATAACGTGATTTAGGGAAAGATGATTTTGCATTTTGGACGAGAAAACGGTAATATCTGAAGCCTTGATCCTTTCTGAAGCTGAGAGGGGTTCGGGAAGCTCTAGTTTGCTTGAGTGTGCAGGTCAGAAGCCAGATGGGTTAGTGGAGGTGACACCGTGCCGCAGCTCCAGGCTGGATCCCGGGGAGGGCTGGGACCTTAACCTCAAACACTGCTTCTTCAAATTCCACCCGGGAGCTGGGGCAGATGTTTGAGCACTACCCGCCGACGTTATCCACAGGAGGGCTGGGGAGCACACCCTCGCCCGACCAGGAGGTGGTGAGGCTGACGGTGCTCGCGCCCGGCGCGCGCTCCGCGCAGGGAGGCGGCCTGGGAACGCGGGAGCGCGCGCCCTTCACGTGACCCGACCCGCGGGCGGCGACGCACACGACGCGCCCCTCACGTGGTCTGTCTTCAGCCCCGTCGCCGGCGGAGGCGGGCGCGGGCGCGTCCCTGTGGCCAGTCACCCGGCGGAGTTGGTCGCACAATTATGAAAGACTCGACTTCTGCTGCTAGCGCCGGAGCTGAGTTAGTTCTGAGAAGGTTTCCCTGGGCTGTCCTTGTCCGGCGGCCTTTGCTGCCGCCTCCGGAGAAGCTTCCCGATAGATGGCTACAGGCCGCGGAGGAGGAGGAGGTGGAGTTGCTGCCCTTCCGGAGTCTGCCCCGTGAGGAGAATGGTACTGGACCCACTCAGGCCCGGGCGGGGAAGGGAAGGGAAGGACCTGGCGGGCAAGTATGTGTGGGAGCCGCGTTCCCTGGGGCGAAGGACCTTCGAATTGCCGCGAGGCTTCGGAGTTGCCCAGGCGGAGTTGCCCAGTTCGTTCCAGGGTGAGGAGCCGGAGGCAGGTAGCAAGTCTGGCGCGACAGCTCGTCGAGGGAATTCCCTGAGTTGCGGCCGGCTCCCGCGAGGGCCTCTCGAGGCGGCAGAGGCGCGATCTGGGGACTACCTGGCCGCGCTGAGCTCTGCTCAGCCGCTCTGAGCTGGAGTGAGCTCAGCGGCGCAGCGCGCCAGACGCAGCGGTCTGCCGCCAAGCTCCGCATCTCCCGGGAGCGCGGTCCTCCTGGCGCCAGTTGCTGGCAGATAAGGGAGCCAAATGCTCTGCTAAAGTTCAACATGGAAAAGGAGGGAGGATTGGGAGGGAACTAAAAGGGTAGAGGACACGAGTTTGGAGCTGTGCCTTGTTTGCTGTGCAGTGGGTACTCTACAGGTACATTTTCTATTTTGGAGCCAAAGTGTTGACGCTGTTGGCCGTACCTTTGGCTTAGAATATTCTTTAGCAAGAATTAAAGGTCTCCGGGGTGGGGGACTCTGATGTGGGGACTGAGGCAGTGTACTGTGTCAGGGTTTAAGTTGAACTGTCTCATGTGTTGCCCTTGAGAGGGGTCTGAGCTGAAAGGCCATAGTGGAGGGAGGGAGGCAGGCGGTGCATTGCAGCTTTTGATAAGGCTTTTTTTTTGTTAAGACCAGGAACCGAATTCGAAGATTTCTTACAAAGAAAGCCTTTCAAATGAGGGACTTGAACAGCAGGGTAGAGATTTCTGGTTAGTACTTTTAACTTGATAGGCTTTATGCAAACAGTTCTGCTTCTGCTGAAGTCTGACAGGTTTTCTTTTCTCTAGCAGCAAATTTCAAGGGCCTTATCAAAGTTAAACCAAGGTTTTACTTCTAGCACGGATTTAGTCCTACTGTGAATAAATAGTTCGTCTTTCACAATGTTCCACCTTCTTTGATAATGTAAAGCCAATAAAAACGTCATCTGACCTTTTTCCTGTTAATTAAAAGAAGGGTTTAAATCTCTTTACCTGAACTAAAATTTTGAATATATTTCTTAAAAGTATTTAAGGGACCGGCCGTGGTGGCACACACCTGTAATCTCAGCGACTCGCGAGGCTGAGGCAGGAGGATCAGGAGTTCAAAGCCAGCCTCAGCAACTTAGCGAGGCCCTAAGCCACTCAGTGACACCCTGTCTCTAAATAAAATACAAAATAGGGCTGGGGATGTGGCTCA
>JAJEJO010000922.1:244001-259521 GCA_020662805.1 Glaucomys volans
CTTTTTTTAAATTTTGATATAGGATCTTTTTTTTTTTTTTTTTTTTTGGAACCAGGGATTGAACTCAGGGACACATGGCTACTGAGCCACATCCCCAGCCCTATTTTGTATTTTATTTAGAGACAGTTGCTTAGGGCCTCGCTAAATTGCTGAGGCTGGCTTTGAACTCTCAATCCTCCTGACTCAGCCTCCCAAGTCCTTGGATTACAGGCATGCACCACCACGCCTGGCCTGATATAGGATCTTGCTGAGTTACCCAGGCTGGCCTGGAACTTGTGATCCTTCTGCCTCAACCTCTTGAGTTGATGGGATTATTGGCACGGTCCAAGGTACCCAGCTCAACTGAATAATTTTAAAGGAAATCATAAACATGTCATTTATAGATATTTCATTGTGTGTATACCTAAAAAGACAAGGACTCTTAACCACAGTAACAATTAGCTTGCCTAAAAGGTAATAATTCCTTAATATTGTTAATAATCACTGAGTATCCCTGATTATCTCGTTTTATTCCATTGATATGTTTCAATCAGAATAAAGAATTTTGCATTCAGCATTTGGTTGATAACTCTTTCAGTCACTGGTACCTTGTTTTGGTCTTGTCATTTGCCATTTACTTCTTGGGAAACAAACAAAATAATTATTGCCCTATAAAATTTCCCACAGTTCGGATTTTGTTGAACGTATCCCTTTTGTATCATGCAGCATGTTTCTTCTCTTTATTTACTGTGAACTGTTGACAAATCTCAAGACTTGTTCAGATTCTAGTTCCATATTTTGGCAAGATTACTTAATAGGCTTAATAATAGTGTTATGTACTTTCTACTGTATCACATTAAGAGGCATATGTATTTTTTTTTTTTTTAACTGTGCTAGGGATTGAACCCAGGGCTAGGCAAATGCTCTATCACTGAACTGTACCCCAGCCCTTTTATTTAATTTTTAATTTTGAGATTGACTGGTAGATTCATATTGTTCACCCCTTCAGAGTCATTTGCATAGTGCTTTTAGTGGTAGCCATAAATGATTTTTGCCATTGATCCATTATTTCAATTTTGTGTCCTCTTTGTCCTTTTTCTTTGGGGAACTTTTCAGCCTATGAGTAAGTTGCTTAGTCTTTTTTTTTTTTTTTTTTTTTAATGATTTTATCATTATCACTTTTTATTTCTTCTGGGAGCTATAATATAAAAACCAAACTTAGTTTGCAGTGAGTGGAGTGAGTTGATAATGGGGTAATGGAGAGATTTTTAGGTCTTTGCAGTTATTAGGTTAGTTTGAATGTGACTGCAGTGTTTGACTTGGAGAACTGGCCTCGTCCGGTTTACTTTATAAAAATGATTGATTCTAATTTAAAGTAAGTATGTACTTTTAGGAATTTTATTAAGTCTTTGGTTCAGTTCAATTTTGGAATTAAAAATTGTTCTGAATCTCTTTAACCTGCTTTTGGCAAATTGTGTTTGCTTTCCTACCACTTAGAAATTTTAGAATCCTGTTGAAATTTTGGTGTATGGAGGTAAGCAGTTCTTTAAGGTTGGTAGACTTGTCTCTTGACCTAAGTGTCTTTGCCAGGTCACAGTATTTTTTTTTTTTTTCCCTTCAGTTTTGAGAAAGGGTCTCACTATATGGCCACACACTTCTGGGCTCAAGTATTTCTCCTTCTTCAGCTTCCCAAATAGCTGGAACTGCAGGCGTGCTCCACAATGCCTGGCTTGAAGTCACAATCTTTACGAACTTCGCTGTTAACTTCTCTGTCTACTGTTGATGTTTTTATTTCTACTTGACCTCAGGAGCAATGCTAGGATTAAAATCTTTGAAACACTCTTTGTCTCTCCTGCCACCATGTAGACTTGTTAATACCATAACACATTAACCATGTACCTGCCAGACTTCTGGAAACCTTAGCCTTTGGAAACCCAGCTCCTAATTGAAAGTAAGAAAAAGCTCTTGAGCCCAGTCGTATGAGGAGCCTAACAACCTTGAGATCAGGGTTCACTGATTCAAAAATGTGTGCAAAGTGAAATTTAACAGGCTTAGTTACCTCCTTTCCTCTGACAACTTGGTAGCACACTGGAAATGATAGAAGGAAATACATCCAAGAAGCAGATTCTTTATTACAAGGAGACTAGGGAAACATTAATTAGACTTGCAGAGCTTTACATTATTCTAGAGTATATGAATCCATAGTTTTCCTTTTCTTAAAGGAAAACTGTGTAGTTTACCATACACAATACACAGAAGGCACTCTTGTGCAAGAAAAGTGTATAAGTAGGTTTTAGATAAATTTTTTATAGGATTAGCTCACAGGTATTAGCATTAAACTGGGACTTTTGTTCTAAATTCTTTACATATATCAATCCTTCAAGAGAATTCCTTGTGTGTGTATGTGTGTGTGTGTGTTGAAACCCAGGGCCTTGAGCTACACTCCTCGTCCCCTCAAGAACATTCTAAGAAATAGACACTGTCTCCCATTATATAAAAAAAAAGAAGCAAAATTACTTGCCTAAGGTCACAAAGCTAATAAGTGGCAGAGTAGGTGTTGAACTGCCAAACTATATAAACTTGGAGGTGGATCTTGATATTCAGGGGTATGTATGTTCTTAGGATAGATAATTTACAACATTTCGTTTAGTCAAAGTGCAGACTTGCTAGTTGAGGGAATCCTCTGTAGATTGGAAATCACTAATTAA
Source organism: Glaucomys volans (assembly GCA_020662805.1). Lineage (NCBI taxonomy): Eukaryota > Metazoa > Chordata > Mammalia > Rodentia > Sciuridae > Glaucomys > Glaucomys volans. Next base: position 246,689 of record JAJEJO010000922.1, read on the forward strand.
ATAGATTTTTGTAAGAGTAGAATTCTTCATTCAGAACTGCAAAAACCTGTTCATTAATGTATCAGTAAAGTATCACACTGCAGGAATAGACACTGGGTTGATATGCTTTACTCACAACATGAAAACCCAAGTTTTTAAATAGAGAATATCTTAGTGTTTTCTTTAGATATTTCTTTTTTCTATTCATATTTGTGTTATCACCTGAAAACTGTTGATCTCCATTGATCCATTTAATTCAATAGATTTTGTTGCTTTGGCAGGGGGTACAAAAGTTTTAGTAGGGAACCGGGAGCCAGGAGTAAAATGAATTTAAGTTGTGACATTTGACTTCAATTCCATAATATTTAAAAGTAAACATATATAATTAAGGGTTTTTTGGTAGTTGCTTTTTAAAAAAAGAATTTTAGTTGTAGATGGACACAATACATTTATTTTATTTATCCATTTATGTGTTGCTGAGGATTGAACCCACTGCCTCACGTGCAAGCACTCTACCACTGAGCTAAAACTCCAGCCTTTCTTGGTAGTTACTTTTTATTAGGGAATTCAGATATATAAAACAATGGATAGATTATAATATAACTCACATACCCAGTTTAAGAAGTAAAATATTACAGATCAAATTGAAGTTTCCTGTGCATCTCATTAAACTCCCATTACACTTTCCACTTTTGCAGACGTAACTGTCATGCTTAGTTTGCTATGGTTAGTTACCTCCCTTTTCCTAACCTTTTTCAGTTTTCTATTATATATCCCAATGCTAACTTTTTTGTTTTATGAACTTCATATCTCTCTTCAACTTGTGCCTTTTTTTGTGTGTTTTACTTTGTTGGTGGTAGGCTATTTGTTAATTCATTTTGGGGTTTGCTGGTTTTTCATTTTCTTCCCCCCCAACGCCCCTCCCCTTTTATTTATTTATTTTTTTGGTGGTGCTGGATATTGAACCCACGGCCTTGTGCATACCAAGCTGGTGTTTTGCCATCTAGTTAAGTCCCCAGTCCCTAGTTTTTAATTGAGTTTTTAAATGCAGTACTGGAAATTGAATGCAGGGCTGCTTTTCTACTGAGCTTCATCCCCAGCACTTTAAAAAAAAAATGTATTTTTAGTTGTAGATGGGCGCAATACCTTCATTTTATTTATTTATTTTTATGTGTTGCTGAGGATTGAACCTGGTGCCTCACATGTGCTAGGCAAGCGCTGTACCACCGAGCTACAACCCCAGCTCCCCCACCACTTTTTTTGACAGGGTCTCACGAAGTTGCTGGCCTGAAATTTGGGAACCTCCTGAGTAGTTGGGATTGCAGTTGTGTAACCACCATTCATAGCCCTGATTTTAAATTTTAATGTTATATATCAGTATTTTCTTTATGTGATTTTTCTTATCTTTAGGTCATAAAGTTACTCTTTTTCAGTAAAAGTTTTAAAGTTTTGCTTTTCATATTTTGACTTTAATCCATCTGATATTCATTTTTTATTTAATGTGGTAGTTCATTTACCTATATTGTAAGAGTTTATATATCCACTGATTTATTTTGCTATCTCCATCACCAAGTTTCTTTAAAAGCAGATTTGTTTCTAAATAAATTTGCTTTCCTGTGCCTGTTTATTTATTTTGATTTTTGGCAATCTTATGTGTCTAGGCAAAATTTATTGACAGTATAAGAACTTTAAAATGTTTGATTTTTTTCTGCCATTATACTTAGCTTTTTATCCTAAAAGATGTTTTTAATTCCTTTTCATTTTACTAATAATTTTTTCATGTTAAAATGAATTATTTTAAGCAAGACTCTCTGGACTGAGGAAAAATTACTATTGTTTGGGCTAAACTGAGGTTGACTACTTCCTAGATGTAGTATTCCCAGACTTTATGTCATATCTTGGAGCCCACTGTATGGCATGATAGCAACTGCTCATAGTTCTCATCATCATACATTTTTTATACCCACAAATCTGGGGCATTATTGGTCTGTAAACAATCAGGGTAGCAGTTCCTTAGAGAAATCAGTAGGAAAAGCAAAGTGAACAGAAAGTAGATATAGGATTCTTTTTACAAACGAGGTCATGGTCTGGATTTGATTCAGTTTCTTTTTTCTTTTTTAGTTGTAAGTGAATACAATACCTTTTTTTAATTTATTTTTATGTAGTGCCGAGGATTGAACCCAGTGCTTCACACTGCCTCACTTGTATTAGGTGAGCACTCTGCCACTGAGCTATGGTCCCAGCCTTTTTTTTTTTTTTTTTTTTTTCTTATGTACAATTTTGGCGGGGGGCGGGGGGAGATACTGGGGGTTGAGCTCACAGGTGCTTTAACCATTGAGCTATATCCTCAGCCTTTTTTATTTTTTATTTTTAGACAGGGTCTCGCTAAGTTGCTGAGGCTAACCTTGAATTTTTTTTTTTTTTTTTTTTTGAACCAGGGATTGAACTCAGGGGCACTCGGCCACTGAGCCACATCCCCAGCCCTATTTTGTATTTTGTTTAGAGACAGGGTCTCACTGAGTTGCTTAGGGCCTCGCTAAGTTGCTGAGGCTGGCTTTGAACTCACGATCCTCCTGCCTCAGCCTCCCAAGTGCTGGGATTACAGGCGTGCACCACCGCGCCTGGTTAACCTTGAACTTTTGATCCTCATGCCTCAGCCTCCTGAGTACCTGGGTTTACAAGTATGTGCCACCATACCCTGCTAATATGTATAATTTTTCTTACCAGCTGTCATTCTGCAGATTCTTTTCAATGATACCTTAAAAACTTTCTCATAGGGTTCATATCCAATTAAGAGTGAGAAAGGAATTCTGTAGTTAGGCCCATAAGAGTGATAGAAGAATCAAATGAATTGAACTCTGCTAGGGGAAGTCAGAGAGTGCCAATGTATTTCAGTGTTTTGATTTAGGTAAGCCTTATTTTTCCTTGTCATTATTTGTGTCATCCTTTCAGGCATGGTGATCCATGTACAAATTTATCTCTTAACTCAATTTCTAAGTCTTTAGTGACTAATTTTTTTTTTAAGCACATGCATTATAGTCCAACCTGACTAGGACAGTCATCAATTAACTTGACTGTACTTGAAGTCCAAATTCTGTTTTCCCTACAATGTGCAACAGAAATATCTATTGAGTTATTTTATTTAGCTGAGTGCTTGGCTCTGCCCCATGTATATGTACTTAATTGGTCAGCCAGAGGTTTGTACAGAGTTAATATTCCTCACAAGGGCTCTTTTTCTATGACTCCTTTGCAGAAAATTTCCCATCACTTTCTAGCTGCCTTTGCCCACTTGAACTTAATATTCTGGTTCTTTAGATCAGTAAGATTGCAAAATTTCTATTAGTATTTTAGGTATTAAATAGGCATTCATTAGACTCTGTCTTCAGGTAAATAGCCTTCAAAATCTGGAAATTCACTCAGAGTTGTTCCTTTATTCCAGGTATAGAGTCTGTCCAGTTCCTTCTTGCTTTCAGTTGCTCTTCAGTGCCATTAAGTAGTTATCTTCCTTAACTTTTGTCTGTAGAGTTTCTGAGGATTGTTGACTAGCAGACCAATTCCTTCATAGCTGTAAGCTCCTTTCTCATCTTAATACATAGAATCATAAAATGTATTTAGCTGTAAAAAATCAATTAACTTCCACGTTAACCTTGAAGTATAATTTTTTTTGGAATCTTTAATTTTTTTTCCCCTCAGTTTTTGCTAGCAGCATCTACACAGTAGAAGGACATGCTGGTACTAAATTATTTGGAGTATAGGATGTGGTAGGAAGGTTTATTTATTATATGTGTGCTGCTTATTGTTGGTAGACTGATAAGAAAAATTTATAATTTATGGAATTTATTTTATTTTTTGTACTAGGGATTAAACCAGTGCTCTTAAGCACTGAGCCACATCCCCAGCCCTTTTTATGTTTTTATTTTGAGATAGGATCTCACTTAGTTGCTTAGGGCCTCACTAAATTGCTAAGACTGGTTTTGAACTTGCAATTCTCCTGCCTCAGCCTCCCTAGCTGCTGAGATTACAGGTGTGAGCCACTGCGCCCAGCTAATTTATGGAATTTTAAGTGATAATCAATATGGTCAGACTTTGACTATGTGTCATTCTGTATTGATTGTTTTGTTTAATCTTCTGAGTGTTGTGAGGCAAATACTGGTGTATTTTACAGGTAAGGAAACAGAGTTCAGAAGCTTGTGCAAGGTTGCACACATAAATAAGCAGTAGAGCTGAGATAATAACTCAGATTAATCAGCTCCAGAAACTGTACTCTTCAACCACTGAAGATCACTAAGTAATCTTTAAGACCCCTTCCTGTGCTAACATTCTGTGAGTGTTCAGGTTGAGCATCCCTAATTAAAAAATCTGAAGTGCTCCAAAACCCTAAACTCTTTCTTTTCTTTTTTTTCTTCAGTGCTGGGGATCAAACCCACGTCCTTGTACCTGATAGGCAGTTGTCCTGTGACTGAGCTACATCCCCAGCCCTAGAACTCAAAACTTTTTGAGGGTCGACATAACACAATTAGAAAGTTTCACACCTGACTTAAGTCACAGTCAAAATGCAGGCATACTCAACATATTTTATAAAATGCCTTTACTCTGTGTGCCTAAGGTATATGTAGAACACAAATTAATTTTGTTTAGACTTGGGTCTGCTCCCCAAGACATCTCATTATGTATATGCAAATATTCTAAAATCTGAAAAAAAAAAAAGAAAAATCCAAGACGTATTTGGTCCCATGCATTTTGGGTAAGGGATAGTGCACCTGTATTTAGTTTTTCATTACTTGGAACATAGAAGTTTAGGAATTTTCAGATTTCTGTTTGTAGTTTGCCACCTCTTGGTATAATTCAGTAATGCACCCTAGAAAAAGAAGAAAAGAATATGAAATTAGGAATTTATGTATGTGTTTGTAATCCAGGATGGATTGGGTAACTAATGGCAGAAGAGAAACTTAGAATATCAAAAACCATAAAACTGATTTATCATTGGGTGGGATTTACATCTTTCAGCTGGGGTGTGTGAATATTGGGTATATGAAATCAGTCCTGATGTAACTAGTAAAGAACCAGTGAAGAAAGAAAATAATATGTGTAGGGGGGGGAATAGATTTACATCTGGCCATCATATACACTGAGAGATAATACATTCTTGAAATATACAAAATTGGTGTATAAGGTAGATGGAGTGGTAGGAGATAGTTTTAAAACTGGCTAAAATTGTTTGTCTCTGGGGGCACAAAATTTAGTAAAAATTTGTGAGCATGGAAGTGACACAGTTAAGTGACTTAGCAAATAGTTTTGCTAAAGCTTTGGATGGATTTGGTAATTAGAAACTGCTCTTAGTTTTCTCCCTGCCAGACTAATCTTTGTAAAGAGAACTCATTTTTATGTCAAATACTACTTGGAATTTATTTTTCTCTCTTATATAACTATCTCAAGTGAAAGTATTTTAATTTGCTGTTAGTAGGAAGGTTTTAACTATGAAAAATATGTATCTGATTCACTGGATAATTGGAATGAAATTTTCAGTTAATTTATATACAGAGTTTTGCAAGCCTCTATTTAGAACCTGTGATTTATGGTATTAGTCTATTTTTTAAAGTCTGTTGATTTAATTTCCCCATACCTTTCTCCACTGTAGCTTGAGTAACTGTAGTCAGAGATGCTTAGACAGAAAATTGCTGAGAGGCAGAATAGGAGAAAAAAGGTGAAAGGCTTAATGCTGGTTAGCAGTTGTTAGTAATTAACATAATTGTTTAGAAGACTGTATGTTAGCCATTCTGTTCCTCTTTGTATTTTTTTTTTTTTTTTTTGAACCAGGGATTGAACTCAGGGACACTTGGCCACTGAGCCACATCCCCAACCCTATTTTGTATTTTATTTAGAGACAGGGTCTCACTGAGTTGCTTAAGGCCTCGCTAAGTTGCTGAAGCTGGCTTTGAACTCGGGATCCTCCTGCTCAGCCTCCCAAGTCGCTTGGATTACAGGCGTGCGCCACCACGCCCGGCTCTTTTTTGTATTTTCTATGTTCAGAAAATTATGTATAGAGTGATCACATTAGAATTTTCATTTTGAAAGTAATTATATTTCTACCCATCAATTTAAGAAAAGATGTAAGAAAGGTTGGCATGTTGAAAGCATATTATCAAGTGATTTTGTAATGCTTATTTGAAATATCTCTTAAAAAATCAGGACAAACTATTCTGTTAGCTGTGTGGCTTTGGAAAGTTTTCTAAATTCTTTGTCTAAGTCTTTATAATGTGGGAGTACTAACAGCACCCCCCCCTTCATAGGTTTGTGAGCACAGAATGAGTTAAGGCACATAAAATGCACATAAAATGATTAGAACAGTGCCTGATAACCACATTGTATCTGTTAATTATTTTCTTGTTATATGCACTTTGAGCAAAGGGTTAACAAAACTTTTTCATCTTTTGCATGAGTAACTAACTGACCTTTGTTTAACAACTCATTTCTTTCACAGCTTTGAAAGTATATATTAGTGTCAACTATGATTTTAGGCAACATCTATTTAATGTCGCTTGTGGGTAAATTGAATGTGAATTGGGAAACTAAATATCTAGTAATAAAGGAGACTTTGGATTTCCCTGTGTGCAGTGAGTCCTGTATCTGGGCTTATCTCCTGCACTGACCTTTGGAAGCTATTAGGTTGTTAGAAGAGATAATGGCTTTATAGTTTCATCCATGTTGTTATAAATGGCAGGATCTTTTTTTTTTTTTTTAAAGGTTGAATACTATTCTATGGTATTCATAATAATGGTTTTTGATGGTCATGTACCTAACTACTCAATGTGTATCTTGTCACCTTTAACTCAAGTGGTCTGCTGCATGGTTGATCCAAGGACTCTTACCAAAGAGGAATTTTTTCTTTAATTTTTTGCAGTACTGGGGATTGAACCCAGGGACACTCTACCACTTTTATATTTTTTATTTTGAGGCAAGGTCTTGTTAAGTTGCTGAGGCTAGCTTCAAAGTTATGATCCTTCTTGCCACATCCTCTCTAGTCACTGGGATTACAGAAATGTGCCACCTGTGCCACCGTGAGGCAAAGAGGAAAATTCGGTGCATTGTTGGCAACCTGTGACCCTTAATCTTTTTCTCTTAGAGGCTGGTACCAAGGGCAGCCTATGGTATTTTAGGAGTCTTTGTCCTTGGTTAAGCCCAGAAAGATTCCCTGGTGGGCTTTTGTAGTCCCAGGACCTTCTTTTGTTGCATAATGCAGTTTATAAATAACCACTATCTTCAGGAACTTTACATGTATGAAAACACCATAGGGCTTAAGGTGTTTTATAAGTATAACTTACAGCTGTAATTGAAAATCACATATGAAATAGCTCTTGACTTGTTCTAAATTAACTATTTAAGGTTTATTTTGTTGTTTTTAATCTTCATTTAGTGAAGTTTCACCGATATAATGTCTAGGTGTGGGCTTCTTTATTAAAATCCTACTTGGGACTGAACTGTGGTCATTGCTGATTGTCTCTGAATAGTGTAAAAGGAGAAGGTCCAAACAGATCTTATTTTATACTATCTAGATCTAAATTTCATTAATTAAATAAGCAACCAGTAAAAATGGAGGAATAAGTACAATTACTAATCTTCCTTTTAAAAAAAAAAAGTCAGTTCTGAATTTTCTGAGAAGCAAACCTTTTAATTCACAAATCATTCTGTAATTTTAGTGCCACACCTAAGTATTGCATGTCTTTGTAATAAAAACATAACACAAATTTCATGAGTTTAAGACAGTAGACTAGGTTATTTTGATAGAAATTCTGCCTCACCTCATGTGTAAGAGCACCACTACCAAATTATTTTTTTCAAGTTGCAAGCAGAAGTCACAAGAACATATGTCTGTGTTTCACCCCTCCCGTTTAGAGGTGATTTGCTTAGCTTCAGTGTGTGGTTGTAGAATTTGAGAAAGAACCAGGGATAAAAATATTAGTAGTTTTATGTCAGATCACCTGGTTCCTAGGACATTGCTCAAAATGTGATACTGGGGACAGTTCCATTGCTCTGGACTTTAGATATTTATCCAGAGAACAAAATGAATGACTAGGTCTAAGGTTTTTAAGGCTCTACTTTTCAGAATGGAATCAGAAGAATGGAGTTCCATTTACTGAGATGGGAAAGATTGCATGAGAAATGAGTGTTTGGGTCAAAGTTCAGTTTTGGCCATATTGTTTGCCATGCCTTATAGACATTAAGATGGGGCTGGGTAGAGCTGTTAGATCATGAGCATGATGTTCAGGAGAAGGTCTGGAATGGAAATATAAATTTATAAGTTATCCACTGAATCAGTGGTAATCTAGTATGAACATTAAAAAAGTGAATGTAGTTGGAAAAAAAGTCTAAAGTCGACTCTTAAAGATTGGATATGGCAGCCTTAAAAAACTGGGGAGGGGAAAAAAATTTTAAAAAGACTGGGAAGGGCTGGGGATGTAATCCAGTGGTACAACATGTGTTTAGTGTGGGCAAAGCCCTGGGTTGAATCCCCAGCACTACATAAAAACAAGCCCCAAACTTAAACAAAGTCTCAAAAAGAAAAATAAAATAGTAAAACAACAACAACAAAAAACAACAACAACAAAGATTTGGGAGAAGGGAATGAATTAGCAAGGAGATAAAAAGAGTGGACCATGGGAAAGGATGTTAATGATCAACTTTGTTGACGTGTTCCTGAAGATGAAGCTTTAAAATTGGCTTTTAATTGACATTAAAGAATGTCATTGATAGTTTTGCAAAACCTTATTTCAGAAGAGTAGTTGGCTTGAAAATCTGACCTTGGTTCTTTGGAAAGTATGAAAGGAGAATAAAAGGAGGAAAAAACCCAGCAACAACCAGAAAAACATTTTCTTCGTGCTCTTTACTATAGGTTGTAGTCAGAAACAGCAGATAGCCTAGGGGTTCATGAAATGAAGAAAAGCTTGTTGCCTTTTATTTTTAAAGATTTGGAGAACAAGAGCATGTTGCATGCTGATGGGAATGAGCTGTAAAAGAAGGAAAATATGAAAAGAGAATTGGTAGAGAATTGACTTCGAGGTATAGTAATTAGGGCTTGTGAAGAGTTGTTGGAATACAGATAAGTCACATGAGGGAAGGCAGAATATGTGGATGTACTCATTGGTGAGTAGATGTGATAAAAGTTTGTAGAAGAGCTGGCTGATTGCTTCAGTGAAATGGAAAGTAAGGGTGAGAATGATGGAGGAGGGTTGGGGGTTGAGAAGAGATCATCCATGAGAGTGAGAAGATGGACCAGGGAAGCATTGTGTGATTTTTGTGCATTGTTAAAAGGTATTTTGAGGCTCATGGTCAGAGTTTTAAAGTGAAACCAGTCAGGTATTGTGTTTTCTGTAGTCATATTAACAGTATACATTCAGTCATAGAGTGGGTAGGGAATTGGGTTGAATCAAAATTGGATTTGCTATGTGTATACTAGAAGCAAAATGACTTATATGTGAAGTTAGAGTGATTCCCACCCCCAACAAAGGATGTAAAGGAGGTTCTTTAGGAAATAAGCAGATTTTAGAGTAAGGTGCTTGGAGGTACTATGCCACATGAGCTTTAGCAAGTAGAAAATTTTGCTGATGAAGGGCCCTAAGTTCTAGAGGGCATTCAGTGATTTTTTTCTTGATGGTTGGAGCATCAAGTGAGCCTACATAAAGGAAAACCTTTACCTAGGAAATGGACATTTTGATTGAAGGTAAGGAAACACAGAATTTTGAAAACAGAATTAAAATGTTGAGGAAAATTTCTAAGATTTATCAATCATCAGGGTGCCTGAAGTTAGATTCAAGTCTCCTGCAAAACTTAATCCATCATAATTTTGTCCTGAATGTCTCTTCTCTGGTAGGTTTTGTTTTGTAACATAAGCTCTTTGTTATACTATCCTCATGGCCTATGAGAAGAGGATGAAACCTAAAATCTTTAATCTACTCAATTTTGTAGAATTTCTCTTAATCTCAGTATGTAATACTTCTTATCTGGGTAGTTCTTTCTAATCAGTCATGAGTAGTAGGATACGAGTCTGGGGATTGAGGCAGAAGCCTAAGAAAGAGGTTATAAAAATTAATTAAAGGGCTGGGGTTGTGGTTCAGTGGTGGAGCACTTGCCTAGCATGTGTGAGACTCTGGGTTTCATTCTTAGCACTTGATACAAATAAATGAATAAAATAAAGGTCCATCAACAACTAAAATTTTTTAAATTAATTGAAAGGGCTTTCAAAAGTTGAAATTAAGTTCAGATTTATTGAAAGATTGAAAATGTAGTGTGAAAAATTCAAACTCTTCAAGTTTTTTTAGTGTACCACTTTTCTGTGTGTGTATGGGTTTAATCCTTTCCTTCTGAACTGTTATACTTTTCCTAGGATATGTGTATTTCACATGTTTTTAAATGTTGATAGTGGCCTATTATTTTCTATTCTTTCTTTATCTTTTCACTTTTACTGTTATTTATGTTCTGTCTTGTTCTACTTTAATGGAGCTTTACTTAAGAACTTTATCTTCACTTTATTGTTTTTAAAATTTCAGTTATTTTTTACTTTTTATCTTTTTCCTTTCTTTCAATATATTTTTTCAATATATTTTTAAAATTAAACACTTAGATCATTTATTTCCAACCTTTGTTTTCTAATATAATCCCGTTAAGATTATACTTTCCCCTCAGGTACCATTTGCATTGCATTGCTCAGGTTTTGAAATGCATAGAATTTTTACTCTTCAAAGAGTTTTAAATTTTTAATTATCTTTTTCTTTGATTTGCGTTATTTAAGTAGTTTCAGATATTGAGAGCTTAAATTTTTTTGTTTCCATCTGTTAATTGTACTGTGATCAGTTAATATCATCTGAAAGGTATCTATTGTTTGAAAATTGGTTGAAGTTTGCTTTATGGTTAAGTACATGACCAGTTTTTATAAATGCCCCATGTGTGCTTGAGAAAAATGAATGGGTCTTCTGTTTGTTATATGCAGAAATAAGCATATGCTCAATTAAGTCAGACTTGTTAAAGCCTTCTAAATACCTTCCCTGATTTTTGTTTGCTTTTTTTTAATGGACTTTTCATTAATTGAGACAATTGTGTTAATCATCTATTGTGATCCTGAATTTGTCTAATTCTCCCTATTTTTGCTTTATGTATTTTAAGACTCTTTTATTTGGTTAATTTTTTTGTTTTCAGTTTTGGTAGATTGAATATTTGTAATCATGTAATAACCCATTCTATCCCTATTTTATAAAAAAATATTTTTTAGTGTAGATAGTCTTTTATTTTATTTTTTATTTTTATGTGATGCTGAGGCTCAAACCCAGTGCCTCATGCATCTTAGGCAAGTGTTCCACCACTGAGCTTCAAACCCAACCCCCATTCTATCCCTATTGATGTTTAGCATCTTTTAAAAAAGTATTTATCTTTCTTTTGTTTAGAATTTTGCTTGATGTCTTTTTCTATCCCTGTGCCATTAACTGTTGCATGCTCTTATGATTTAAGTATATATCTTAGAAATACCTAGTATCTTAGCTGGGCTTTGTTTTTAAATTAAATCTGACAGTGAGCCTGTGCTTCTTAGCAAGAACCTATCTCAAAATAAAATAAAAAGGGCTGGATGTAATTCAAGGTTAGAGCATTTGCTTCACTTGTGGGAGGCCCTGGATTTGATCCCTAACACCTCAAAAAATCAATCAATCTGACAGTCACTTTTAGTTGTCTTTTAGATGGTTGCTATCCCAGGAACACACTGGTCCCTCTGGAGGTTTTTGGCTCACAGTGAAATTCTCACCTGATTTTTCTCAGCACTGCACTGTTAAATCACATTGAATTTAAATGGAATTATTCTAATATTTTAAGTGTGCTATCATCAGTAAGAGTGTACTAACTAGTGGATTAAAATAAAATGAAATAATATGGAAATATATTTTTAGTAATTAGTAATGAAATTATTTTCTTTTGTATTTATGGGCTAACTTACAAACTTTCCTTTAACATTTTAGTCCCAGAAATCCTGGATAGAAAGCACTTTGACCAAGAGGGAATGTGTATACATTATACCAAGTTCCAAGGACCCTCACAGGTAAGCATTTCTTTGTTTCTTTTGGGATCTTCTAGGAATTTAGATATGAATTATATTGCTGTTTATTCATTGAAAACAAAAATCACTAAATTATTTGTAGTCACTTAATTTTTGTAGTTATTGCCAGTTCTTTTGGGAATGGGAAAAGTAAGATTAGCAAGATATCAGAAGAGTTCTTAATGACATTTACAGCATAAAATTTCTTCCTCAAAGCGTGTTCCCAAATTATGCTAGTGTATTACAAAGATAGGTAGGAAACGTCTCTCTTTTTTGCTCTTAAAATTCTTCATTCACTGATCTTCAGAACTCAAAATATGTTTATATGTCTATTTGTTGGGCATCTACTGAATACCCAGCGTGTGATTCATGCTGAAGAAACCAATATAAATGTACTAGTGCCTATTTTGGGGGAGAGTGTGCAGGGTGGGCATTGCTGGGGAATGAACCCAAGGCTTCACACTTGCTCTACCACTGATCTAGACCCCCAGCCCCATCACTTTTTTGTTTGCCAATATATGGATATAAATTGGCATTTACTGGAAAACCTGTTAAACCTATTTGCAGAGACTGTGGGTGTCTCTGTTTGTCTTTTTGGTCTTTAAAATGGGTTTGATAATAGAAAAAAGTTGAAAGTAAAGGATATTAGCTATATTTCAAGAAACATTTAAGAAAATGTAAGAAACATTTTTTTTTTTTTTTTTTTTTTTTTTTTGGGTACTGGGGATTGAACCCCGGGGCACTCTGCCACTGAGCCACACCCCCAGCCCTATTTTAT